>APFE031694460.1:0-11920 GCA_000404065.3 Pinus taeda
ATTATTACTTTACAATATCTATATCTTAATTTTGTCAAAGATTTATGTAGAATTGAGCTTCAATAATAAAATAAAGATAGTGATTACTAATTCAAGGAGAAAAGTAACAGAAAAATCTCACAAACAAGAGAAATAATACTTTTCTGAATGACAAAAAAACTATGTGAGACTCCTAGTAAGAACAACATAAGAATATGCTGAGAAAGAACCATCTGATACCTCCCCGACAAACTTGGGATACTAAAATTTGTAGGAACTTCCCTTCAATATGCTAGTCAACAGTAGAATAGTTATATACATATGACTAAAACTGACAGGAAAATGAAATAACCAAATGTTTGTGATTGATATTAGTTAGTAAAAAACAAGGAGTTCGTGGATGGTCAAGAAGAGTTAGAATAGTAGTTCTCCTTTATTCCTCTTTCTAAAGTGTGTGGTGTGGTTCCTTCATCCAAGAAAGTGATTGTGCAAAATTCCTTTGTTTCGGTATCATTAGATTTCTTCAAAACACCAACCCAATATCATTATAAGTGATCTAAAGATTAATCCACCTATAATTTCTACTTTTACATGTCAAACATGATATATTGTTTTCTTTCATGTGGCTTTCCTTAGATAGGTAGCTCACATCATTAGGAAAGTAATTTTTTTTCGAAAATTGAATTATTAAATTTTTCTTGTTAGGAACTTAGTCTTTGCATTGTTATTCACCACAACAACAAGAATAAAATTTAATGCCATTGAGTTTCATGGAATTTTAAATTATTTTAGACCAATTTGTTGTTTGAACTCCATTATCAAGGAACTGGTGTGATGTGTAGATTGTGAAAAAAATGCCTATTTTGTAGAGTTATTTCCTCTTAATTATGATAGTTGTGAAGGATCTAGCTTTAATATGTCCCTTCAATGATGAAGAATTATGCCAAGTTTTCATTTCCATCCAACTTAAGCCATGATATACATTTTCGTAAAACATTAACGATGAATTTCTTAGATCTTATTTCAATGATATTGTTCCTTATCCATAGTCGCTCTTCAAAGGGATTTTGAAATGATGTATATTTAGTCATATCATAAGTTTGCAATATTATCTTGACAAAATCATCATGATTTTAGGTTGTAGTGTCTTCAAATTGCCATGTATTTTTAGCTTATTTTATGATGGATATACTAAAAATATGTATTGTGCATATTCAGTGAATCTTTTATTTAATTTTGTAATCAATGAGTACATGCATTTGGTACATTCAACAATCCTACAAACAAATAAAATTTATGATGATAAAAGGTTATGCTAAGAGGGAGGTTGCATCAATGTGAGAGAAATTTTATGATTTCATGAATTTTCATATTCAATTAATCATATTGCAATGAATCATAACCATATGCATCATGTCAAAAAATAAAATAATGCGTTATAAATATAACATCATGTCAATGACACATCAAGAAGCCATCAAATCACAAAGAGGCAGAATCTCTCACATGGAAACCATATAAGAGAAAACCACAAATTCGTCTTCTCATACGCTTTAATTCACTACATAGATATGCAAGCTCCAACCTATTAGAGGCACTGTTTATCTCCTAAAATGGCCTCATCAACATTTGGAAAATCACCTGGTCAAAGCCCCAAATTAGGCTCATTTCTGTTTCGGGTGGTGACTCCAACAAGTTTTAAATTTAGTCCAGTTACTCGTATGGAAGGTTCTCCAATTGATGGAGACTTAAGGACTTAAGGATATATAAATTAAAAGAGAAATATAGCAAAGAAGACAACGATTCTAAGTAAAGAGAAGAAAGTAAACTAAATAAATTATAATTAAAATATATCATTTAATATATAACTTGAGTGCAATTGCAAATGAGAAATGAAATATGTCTCAATAAACAGATATACAAATCTCTTTTTTAAATTGTTTAATTAAGAAAAAATATAAATGATAAACACTTAAATTAAATAATTAATTGAGTTGTTACCTTAACCACATCAGATATGATATCAGATAATTATGCTTACAAATGAAAATGAAATAATATTGATCCAGATTTAAACAGGAATGCAACAAAATACAGAGATAACCATATACACAAATATGTAGCGGAAATAATACTTCATTTCATTAATGTAAAATACTGAAATATGCTTACAAACAGAAATGGAAATAAACCAGCTAGGGTGATGGTAGCTTATCTCTGAGAAGAGGTGTGGTGGCTACATGCCTCTGAACTGTGTTACAATGAGGCTCGAAGGCCTATTTACTGTTGAGAAATAATGGAAAACCCTTAACATCTCAAATCCTAACACTAGAATATGAAACGCCAAATTGTGGGCCCCATTTTGGGTAAGTTGGTACATCAACTTCCTAGGGTCGTAACTTTGGCACCCGATCTTCATTTGATGCGTACAATAGCTCGTTAGAAATATCTATCGGAGCACTACAAATTTAGGAATAGAAACATCAGTCCACGAACCCATGCTGCTCCCATATTTCCCAAAAATGTCATTTAGGTCCTCAAAATGGCTTCAGAAGTTCAGGACCTGAAAAACTGCTAAAAATAGTAAATTGTGCTACAATTACAAAAACTGAAAAAATGAAATAGACACTTGTCAAGGTCCAAGTGGGATAGGTGGGTGGCCATCAACATCCACCTGGATCAAATACAATAGTAAATTATTAAATCCTTCACTCATAAACACAAATAAACTCAGTTCATTCCAATAAAAAATATTGACAAGAAAAAATGAATAATAGTACCAATTCTTATTTTCTTATATGAGACATGGAATCGAAAGTGGTTCAACTTGTATTAGAAAATATGGTTGTACAAAAGTGCAATATGGCCTTTTCCTTCAAAACTTCAAAAACAGTAGTCTTGGGATTGAGAGTAGTTTAAACAATTAAAAAAATGGATAATAGTTACATTCTCAATATTTTCTCAACTAAAGCGAAAACAAATTGGAATATAATAGGCATTTTGTTACAACTTGAAATGACATCTTCAACTAGAAAGGACAATTGTTGATGAAGAGCTAGTGTGTGCTTTTCATTGCTGATATACTTTTAGAAGATGTTCCAACTTAGCAGGATTGTGAGGTCTAACGCTCACTTGAGAACTAAATGAACTTTGTTACTTGAGGGTGACCATGTGGTTTGATGAGGAATTCCTAGGTAAGCTCAAAATTTACTTTTGAAAATTTTTCAATCCTTTCACAAAAATATGTCTTGTCATTTTTACATTTTTCTCTTAATTTTCTACTTTTGGGAGAGTCTCCTTTGAATCGCTTGCTAATATTTTGTCTTATTTAAGTGATTGAATGATATATTGAATAACATAATTAGAAATGATTTCGACATCTTTTACTAATTATTTGACTGGGAATATATTATTCTTCCCAACATGAAGAACCTTAAACTTTTGCATTTCATTAATCTTGGGAAAGTTTGGAAAGAAACTTTTAGGATCTTCTTTCCATAGAAAAAGTGCATTGTTGTGCTTGATGTCATCATACTGTCTTTCATTAACATCATCAAGAAAATAACTGACCAGTTTCTTTGAGCCTGAATTGTGTTTAACCTTTTGTAGAGAAGTTGTTTCTCATGTTGAAATTGTTGATTTAACTCATGAGCTTCATGCATAAAATTTAACAAGATCTAAAGCATTT
Organism: Pinus taeda; assembly: GCA_000404065.3. Classification (NCBI taxonomy): domain Eukaryota; kingdom Viridiplantae; phylum Streptophyta; class Pinopsida; order Pinales; family Pinaceae; genus Pinus; species Pinus taeda. Next base: position 3,668 of record APFE031694460.1, read on the forward strand.
GCATCGATCTTATTTATATTATTTTGTAATTCACCTATCTTTTCATCCCTCTACTTGATTTGTGACTCATATTGGCCTCTAACCAAAGAAATTTGAGCTTGCATTTGAGCCTGAGCTTATGAGGAATGTTGTTCTAGTTGTTGTATTCTTTCATTTTTTTGTTTGATAAATTCTTCAACTTTCGTTGCTTTGTCTATACTAGAAGAAACTTAAGCCCCTACATATTGAGTCAATTCTTCAAGTTCCTTTTTAGGTGGTTTTTATCTCCCTTCCTAGACTATCTCCAAGGAGGGTAATGGTAAATTAGTAATTGTTGTTGATACATGTGTCTCAATGACCTTCCTTTCTTGCTGTTTTTTTTTAAATTGCCTTGTGCTTTGGGTTGTAGAATAACTTTATCGGTGGTATTTATTCAATGATCAACTCAATAATAACATTTGGAGATGTTAGAATTGTCTCCACACTAGGCCGAGATCTTATAGGAGTTTTAGCAATAACACATGATTTTGTAAGAGAAACCTTTGAGGTATTAGTGGAGACATCAACTTATTGTTGTCCATGTCACGGAAGCAATTGTTCCTTCAAATCAGAGCAAGAAATCCACTCTTACATTTAATTATCAATCAAGGTAGGATTAATTTTTACAATATCGTTGCACAAATTCAATGTTAAGGAAAATTATGAGTAGTATAAAATAATCTCAACCAAATTCGTTGCACACTCACTCTCAGGAATCATCAAAGTTGTTACACACTCCAAACAAATTCAATGAGAGGAGATATTATAGAATAAGTTACTCTATCACTTAACCACTCTCACAACACTCCTGAAAATGATCACTCATGCATTCCACACACATAAAATACATTCCAATCCAAACAGTAACAACAAAGAAAATAATTTATTTTCACACTAATATCAGGGACTAATCACAACTTAAGTTGGAATACATCCAAAGCTTACTGCAATGAATTAAATTACATACAAAATCAATTGTAATGGTATAAATAACATCAATCACATAACTGAGAAGAATTTATGCAATTAAGTATTTCACTCTAACTCACCAATGTCCTCTGCTAAGAAGGAGGGCCCTTCCTCCTTAGTAGGGGATAACACATTGAAAAGTGCATGAGCTACTTAGATGAAATTATTGAATTATAAAGCTGAGATTTTGCATTAATAAAACTATCAATATTACAAAGGTTTGGTGACTTCCCCCTTCCAATCCTATTCATTGATCTTCATTCTTACCTAGATAGACCTCGCGGGAAAATGATATTCTCTTTTATAGTTCTTAATTACAACAAGATGATCATCATGAGAATATTTTGATTCTCATGTGATCTTAAAATTAAATGATAACTTAATAGTTTACACAATAATTCCCACGAAAGTGGTGAAAATATAATAATTTCCTTTCATTAAAAATAAAGTTACAAAATATCTCACCCATATGACCTATATGCTCTACAAATATCTTTGAGTAGTGAGTTGTTTCCTTTGATTTTGACACACTGTTAGATATGGTGTGATTAGGAAATGCAACACATGCTTAAATAATTATCTGTGTAATAACAACAACTCATAGATATTTTAATTTAAATCGGTAGAGGAACTGAAATGTAATCTTATAACAACAAGATTCTATATACCATTCAAATATGAAACAACTCATAGATTATTTTTATGATAAATGGTAGCCCAAGGCAGTAATTCTAATGTCAAATTATAAGTAGAATTGGAATAAGAAAGTTGCAAGTGAACAATGACATACTTAAGTAAATAAGGGTTGTTACACTAATAAGATATCGACCTATTTGTCAAAAAAGAGTAAAATAAATAGGAAAATAAGTAGGAAAAAGATGACAATATTGTGACCCAAGATATTTCCCGAGCTTAAGCTTCTGCATGTCCTCATGCCAACTCATGTCACTAATCCCTAACATGTTGAGAGTGAAGTTGTGTGAGTATGTAGGTTCCTGCCATGTCTTCACCTCTCACCATGTATCCTCGAGAAATGACCAACTCTACCTCCTAAAGGTTATCAGTAATATTGTATGGATGTTGATACAAATAGGTGGGAAACCAAACAAGAGGGCACTTAAATCTATGTCCTATCCAACCTACACCACTCCTCTTAATACAATGATCATACTTATGAACTCTAGAAAGTTATTGCTCATAATTATGATAGCAGTAGGTATCCTCCTCCTTCAATCATTTTCGGGACAAATCCCATCTCATCTTGCTTCCCTCCAAGGCACCTATTCTCACCCCTTGTATATTTCTCTGAAATCTCCATAGAGATAATTCTCAATGAACCATTAGCAGTGCCTTAGTGGTCGAAAATTTCCATATTTTATTGTATTTTATGTGTAACAGTTTCAACTGAACTAGGTTCTCCTCTAATGCATAGTTTTACTATTCCCTCATTGGTTATTACAATATCATAGGAAACTTTCCAGCCTATATTATTTTTCATAAAAGAAACAAAGTCCCTGAGTTGTACATCTCCCACAAAGGGTGTCAAATTAATTTATTTATTTTAAAAACAAGGGAGATCATGCGGGTAAAATGCACATATCAAATGGTGTTATGAGAAAACAACACTTGAGAAGGTTTTCAAGAAGTCTTGTATCTACGTTATTTTGTATCGTCACTTTTCCTTAAGGATTTTTACTTAGAAGAGGTAATGTTTCTCTTTTAAATATAAATGGTAAGAAGGAGAAGGAATCCTATCACATAATAAACCACTAATGAGCTCGCAGATGAGCTCCTTTTCTTGCCGTAACAACTAAACGTCTCCTTGCAATCCCTTCACCTATTTTATTGCTTGATTCCTCTCCTTATGAATTTTTACAAAATCTTCAAGTGTTAGTTCTGAACCCACTACCTCTTAAGATTTTTGACCATTTCCTCATGCTTCTTTAGGAAGATGACTTCATCTTTAGGAAAGAGCATTAATTTCTCCTGTTGCTTGGTTACCCTTATTAAATCTTCATATTTAAAGTAAGTTGTTTTAGATGTTGTTTCAACATCCTCTTTCTAACCCCGCTTCTCTTCTTGATGCTCCATTTCAATTTTTGGTTCTTGTGTAATAGAAACATCGTCGATAGGTTCTTGTGCAACAACAATCATTTTATTTTTAGTCCACTCTATTTCAGTTGTTGGTTCTTGTGTAACAACAATGTTGTACATAGGTTCTTGTGGGTTAACAAACTATTTTTCTTCTTCCTACTCTACTTTGATAACTGGTTATTGTGTAATAGTAGTGTCATCAACAAATTCTTGTGTATCAACAGGTCTAAATTATTCATCCTTTTCCACCACTTGCACTCCTACTAAAATAATAACAGTTTCCATGATTTCTTCTTCATCAAGAATTCATTTGCAACCCTTACAAAATTTCTCTATGAAATTAGATGATATCATTTCTACAACCTTTTCCAACATATCTAATCTAATTTCCCTCTTAAAATGGAACTATTCTTTAAGAAAGGCAATTTTTTTCTTTAATTCGTCATTTTCTCTTCTCAAGTTTTCAATTTGAATGAGAGGGTCAATTTCTATTTTACCTAGTGAAGTAACAACCTCTTGTTCTTGTGTCTACTCTTTTGTTACTGGTTGTCTTGTTGATTCTTCTTTCTCACATAACTTATCTGGTTCTTCTCTAGGTTTTGGTGTGACAACCAAGATTTTAGATCTGGAGGGGCCTTCTTGTGCAAACTTCTCCTCGTTTTCTCTGTCTTGATGTTCCTCAAGCTCATCAGGTTTTGTTGTATCAACACATTGCTCTTGAGCTATAGTAGTAAGATTTTTATATGTCTGAGTCTCTTTTCATGTAACAACTACTCCCACCCTCTTCTTGGGGGTTCTCCCACCAATTGGCCTTCTCAATTTCATTTTTTCCACCCTCACCTTTTATGGGGCTTCCCCAGTCCCATCAGGGGTATTTACTTCCTTGGATATATTTTTAGGGAGAACTGTTGTTCTATCAGTTTCTTCCTCCAAAACTTCTTCTTCAATTGAGTACCCACCTTGATTTTCCTCTGATGACTCACAAGACACCACCACAGGTTCTTCTATACAAACCTTTTTCCTTTGTGAAAATGAACTAGGAGTTACTATGATGGAACTCCATCTTTTAGGGTTTCAATGACTATTCATAAGAGGTTTATCAACCATGCTCCACTTAGAGGTTGTAGTTATATTTATCTTGGGTGTCTATGCATGAAGCTAGGTTACACTTTTTGGTAAGAGATGGTGCTTTTTGGGTAAAAACAACGGTTTGTTCGAACAATCTTTGAACCCTCTATCAATTTTTTTGAGGTATTAAACAATGTAAACTAAGGTTATCGAGGAGCTTGATAGAGCCATGTTTTTGAAATTCCTAGGCATGAAATTAAAATAATTGACTTGATGGAGCCTTAAAGATTGATTGAGCTATGAGCTCAATGAGACCTTAAAGCTAGATCGAGCCTTAAATCTCGAAGCTACAGGCTAGATCGAGCTTAAAGCTAGATAGAACCTTTATTTAACCACGTTAAGGACTTGATCAAGTGTTTCTTAAACCCTTGATCGAGCTATTTGAATTTTGAAACCAAGTACTCAATTGAGCTCCTAAGGTCCTAAAAATCACAAATTTAGCACCATTTCTGTAGATTTCTCTACAACCGTATTTTGTACCCTAGCGGATTAAGGGAAGAATTTTTCCTTAAATGGCGGATTTGATCATGTTGGATTCATGGAAGAGTCCTATATCGGATGGCATATGAGTTTTCATCTTTTGAATTCATATGATATTTTTCATCTAATTTATTTTAAACATAATTCTTGAAATTATTTTGGAGAGTTTTAAAGGGGCTGAATAAAAAATAAATAACATAAAATATACACAATGAAAAAATTTCAAAAGATACCACTATCTTCATATATGAGTCCTCTTCAAAAAGGTAGTATTCGTTTTTCAATTTATTGAAAGAGTCGAAAAAATCTTACTTGAACACATATTTATCCAAAATGAAATTGAAATATTACTTCGCCAACTTCGAAAAATAATAAAAAATATAATTTTGAATTAAAAAAATAATATGAAAAACTAAGTTCTCTCCATGTAGATCATGCTATTAACACACACACACACACACACACAACACACACACACACACACACATTTTAGACTAGGTTATGTTAGGAAAAATATTGGGAGGGGGGGTTGAATCAGTATTTTAAAACTTCCTCAACTTTACTTTTATTATTCCAATTTCTATACGCAAATGTTATTCAATGAACCTGTGTATGTATGTGACTATGATGAAGAAAAACTTAGTATATCCAATCAAGTAGCTTTAAATATAATTCATCATTTGTTAATTTTTAACCATTGCATCATTACTTCACTAGACATGTATTAAGCATAAAATATTAGCAGTAAAGAGAAAATAGATCATCAACACATAAGAAACACAACACACATGAACACTAGCATTTTAGGTGGAAACCCAATGTGGGATAAAACCACCTCTATTGTCGTCTCTATCTTCATTTATTAAAAATAATCTTCTTACAATCTTGTACTAGTGCAGGCTTTAACTAGTACGCAAACTCCCACCTGCAGAAGGCTACAACCTTCTCTTGTTTTCCAACTCTTACTGGAAGAAAGATACAACCCTCTTTCTGAAGACTACTATCCTGAGCTCTTTATGGATCACTTTCAGAATGTTTCAAAATGGATCCACTTTCAACTATTCTAAAATCAATTACACAAGTACTGAACCAGTTAGATCATCAAATCAACTGATGTATTAAATGCAACTAGATCAAAACATATCATTCAAATGCATAACCACTCGTCAATATACCAATCCAAACATTGTTTCCCCTCACAGAAACCAATTGTTTCCGTTGCAAACCTTGATCAAGAATAAATTAGATTTTATACACCAATGTTCTTAATAATACTTGCGTATGTATGCACTTCTCCTCAATAATACCCATGTATAAATGTATAAAAAATACTGATACCTGAATTTGAATCACTGTCACACTGAAATAATCATTGTATCACATACTAAACCCATCGGAGATTACAGAACCGAATATAGATCATTATACAACAACAAAATCACTTAGTTAACATTTCATTCCACAATCAATTCAACCCAACTAGTACTGTCAAACACATATCATTATGAGAGAGCCATCATTGACAAACAACAAAAAACATAACTAAATTAATCAACCATCATTAACAGTTCTTTCTTCAAAACCATAGAAATTGTACGTGAATATTATAAAGAACACCCACGTATGTACATGCTTTTAGTTCTTGACACCTGCATATATATTCTGAACTTTTACAGAATGTATGTGCTATGCAAGCTACGCGTAGATGCATAAAAGATTGTTTAATGCATGGTAAGCATAGATGCAGAAAGGTTGTGTAATGTTTGCAGTACACATTTCTAGTGACAGGGGTAAGGAGGTTGAGGATGTTGATGTGTTGAATAGCTACCTAGTTTGTAGTAGTTTTAGGATGTATTTCCAAGGGCCATTACAGAGTTGCCACCTCAGAGGGAGGTAGACGTTTCTACTGAGAGTGTGACAATGGTAGCTCCATCATCAAATCACCTTAGAGGATGATCGCACCTTAGTTGGTAGAGTTGAAGCTGTAGCTAAGGGAAACATTGGACAAAGGATACATTAGACCCAATGTATCACCTTGGGGCACACTAGTGTTTTTTGTAAAGAAGAAAGGTCATACTCTTATATTGTGCATTGATTATAGGCAGCTAAACGAGGTAATGATCAAGAATAGGTACCCTTTGCCAAGGATTGATGATTTGTTTGATTAGTTAAAGGGAGAAGAGGTGTTCTATAAGATCGACTTGAGATCAAGATACCATCAGGTACGCATCAAGGATGAGGACATTTTCAAGATTACGTTTAGGAATAGATATGGGCATTATGTGTTTTTTGTTGTTCCATTCAGTTTAAGTAATGCTTCAACTACATTCATGTGTTTGATGAATAGTGTGGTGTGTCCTTATTTGGACAATTTTTTTATTGTATTCATTAATGACATATTGTTATATTCTAAGAATGATGAAGGACATGTCAAACATTTAGGAGCAATGTTGAGAGTGCTAAGAGCGCATCAGTTGTATGCTAATATTAGCAAGTGCGGCTTCTTTCAGACCGAGGGACACTACTTGGGACATGTTGTCCCCAAGGAAGGAATAGTAGTAGATCTAGAAAAGAGAAGGACCATCATGGAATGGGCAACTTCTAAGAATGTAGATGAAGTGAGATCATTCATGGGATTGGGAGGTTACTACAGGAGGTTCATTTGGAAATTCTCACACATGACATATCCTATCACATCATTGTAGAAGAAAGGTGAGAAGTTTGAATGGACAGTGGAATGTGAAGATAGTTTCGAGCAACTGAAGCAATTGTTGACACATGAACTAGTGCTAAAGATTGTGCATCCAGACAAGGAATTTGTATTGTGTACTTATCCTTACAAGAGGGGATTGGGTGGGATTCTCATGCAAGAAGGACATGTAGTGTGCTATGAGTCATAGAAACTGAATAAGCGTGAGAAGAACTATCCAACGCATGAACTTGAGCTAGCAATGGTTATACATGCATTGAATATGTGGAGACATTATCTTCTAGGAAGTAGGTTTACATTCATGAACGATCACAGTGGGTTGAGGTATTTGTTTCACTAGTTGAATCTAAATGTTAGGCAAGCTAGATGGTTGACTACCCTTAGTGAGTTTGGATCAATATCAGTTACATCAAAGGGAAGGAGAATGGGGTTGCAAATGCTTTTAGCACGAAGGAACAAGTAAATCATATAGTAGTTATAAGTTGCTATGGGACAGAGTTATAGGATAGGATCTTGCAGGCAGGACAGTGGGATGATAAATACATGGAGGTTATGCACAGTTTAGGCAGATTACAAGCACAGGTATAGGTTTAGGTGTAGGTACAGGCACAAGTATATTTACATAGGATCAGGATGCAGACTAGTATATCACGACAGATGGTTTGGTGAGGTTTCGAGACAGGATCTATGTGTCGAATTATAGTGAGATCAAGAAGCTTATCTTGTGGGAGTTTCATGCAAAATCACAATCATTTCATCCAGGATATTAAAAGAAATTGACGACAGTGAAGAAGTTTTACTATTGGTTGAATCTAAAGAAGGAAGTGGTTGAGTTCATGACTAGATGTTTAGAC
>APFE031694466.1:0-51541 GCA_000404065.3 Pinus taeda
TAAAGGTGACTCTAAGGCTTCACTTTTTCGTAAGTTTTAACGAGTTCGAAAAAATGATAAAAATGTACTCATATGGCCGACTTTCAATTTAATTTACGAGCAGGAAAAGACGGAAAGAAATCGGCATTTTCATTTGTTTTACGAGAATGAAAGATAGCAAAATAATATCGGGATTTTCATGAGTTTAACGAGTCTTGAAAATAAATGAAATTGACTCGAGATAGGTTTCATTTTACAAAAGCTTGAAACAGAGAAAAATTATGCTTCAAAGTAGTTTCATTTTTACACAAGCTTGAAACAGAGTGAAAACTATGCTTGATTCCCCCTAAGCATAACTGCTAGAGCGCATGCCCCCCAGCTTCATTTCATTCAACCAGCTGGATGAAATGAAGGTTCAGTTACGAGATCATTTGAAAGACTTGACCTAAAACTTGTAAGAAAACTATGCAAAAAACTGAAATAACTAACCTAAATATACAACTTATCATCTATGAGGTCTAGTCAAAATCTCAACTCAATTAGAGGAGGGTTTGTTTCATTGTTTAACGAGCTTGACATAGGAAAAGAACTATGCTCGGATTCGGTTTCATGTTTATGGAAGCTTGAAACGAAAAACTATGCTTGTTATACATTCGCATGCCCTCAGCATAATGACGCAAATCAAGGTGCATGCCCCCCAAGCTTCATTGCATTCAACCAGGTGGATGAAATGAAGGTTTACTTTCGAAATCTTGGAAAGACTCGTGGGATTTGTTTCATTTTTTAGTGAGGTTGACACAAGAAAAGAACTATCCTTAAAACCCTTGTTTCATTTTTTAAACGAGCTTGACACAAGATAAGGAACTATGCTCATAACTACTCTCTACAATCTACCTAACAAGGAACTATACTCTAAAAACCTTGATTCATTGTTTAACGAGCTTGACACAAGACAAGGAACTATGCTCTAAAATCCTTGATTCATTTTTTAATGAGCTTGACACAAGATAAGGAACTATGCTCATGACTACTCTCTACAATCTACCTACCTAACCTACCCTTGTTTCATTTTTTAACGAGCTTGACACAAGACAAGGAACTATGCTCAAAAAGTTCGCATGCCCCCAGTATAATGATGCAAATCAAGGTACATGCCCCCCAGGCTTCATTGCACTCAACCAGATGGATGGAATGAAGGTTTACTTTCAATATTCACCTTGAAAAGGGAGCTGTTTCATTTTTAAGGAGGTTGACACAAGAAAAGAACTATCCTCATACCTGATTCATTTTTTAACGAGGTTGACTCAGTAACAGGAACTGTCCTCGCAAAATCCTACTTTCTACAATCTACCTACATATCCTAGAATCTAGCTGATTCATTTTTTAATGAGGTTGACTCAGTAAAAGAACTATCCTCATACCCACTGTTTCATTTTTTAACGAGGTTGACTCAGGAACAAAACTATCCTCATAAACCCTATTTCATTTTTTAACGAGGTTGAGACAGGAAAAAACTATCCTCGCAACTAACTGATCATGGCTTCCAACTGGAAGAAAGACATGTCAATGGACACACCTTGAACATGGCTTTCAAGAGGTCTTCATCAGAAGGAAGAATAGGTTGCTGGAAGGAACACATGTCAAGGGACTCAAAAGGGATAAGAACGTCGCATTCAAATAATCCCATAGAGTTCTCCATGTCGATTATCGAATCTAAATCACAGGAAGATGAGCAAACCGTGAAAGGCTCACTTACATCGGTAACTGAAAACATGGGATCAGTTGCCACATAATTAACCCGTGGCGGGGTAGATACTACTTTAGAATCAGGAACATTTAGGGCTGTCATATTATTGGTAGTTGAAACAAGACTAGGGAACGAAAGCTGTTCTAGAGTGACAATATTTCCATTGTGAGGGAAATACATCACGCGAAAGAGTGTCGATACGACAGATTTCATTGCATAAACATAGTCTCGCCCAAGGAGTAAATTGAAATCCAAGGGACCTCGAACTACCATAAGATCAATACAGACAGTTTTACCTTCCAAGGTAATAGAAAACTTAGGAAGAATCCCTAAAGGTTCACTAATGGTTCTGTTAAAATCTTTCAGATTCTGCGTAATAGGCACAAGCTGAGGGGAACCCAAAGCTTTCCAAGCAGTTGAGGATAAAATATAACAAAAGCACCTTCATCTACCTGTGTGCAATGCATGTCCCTACCACCATCCTTGACAATGATTTGGAAAGGGATGGAGGAAGGAAGACGAGGTTCTGTCAGTCTATTCCAATCAAAGGAAAAGACCTCAGTATTTGGAGGGGGTTCTGTAGAAATAGGTGAAATGCCCCCTGGCATAGAGGAATCTGATGTAACAAAAAGAACCTGAGCGGTATGAAGTTCACTCTCTAAAGGGAAAGTGGGATCGATTGAATGTGAAATTGAATCGACCACTTGATCAACTAATGGATCATCAACCTAAGTGACATGAGTTTCACTCTCCAATGGAAAAATGGGATCTACCATACTTGAAATTAGATCAATCACTTCGTCAGTTGACGGTAGATTGGGTAAAATTTTACGGTAACCAGTTGGAAATTCTTGCTGTGGAACAGTAAGGTTTTCCAACAATTTTGAGGCTTCATCCATGTGAGTGAAAATGTGAGTTTGATGACTCCCATTGCATAACCTACAAGGAAACCTAACTTTACCTTTTTTTTCAAGAACTTGACTATCACTGGTTGATGGATCAATGGACCGTTGATGAGATTTTTCTGACCATACTTCCAAGACCTTTGGAATACCAGGGCAATTGATAAGGAAGTGGTCACCCTTACAAAGCCTGCAAGGGTATTTGGGTTTACGATGCATGTCGGAGTTTTCCTCAACACAACTAACATTTACAGCCGTGGTTGGTTGGTTGACTTCTTTCTTATCTTGCTTCTTCTTCTTCTTCTTCTTCTTCCCTTTCTTCTTCTTCTTAGACACCTGGTTACTAGCGTCAAGGCTTTTACCAAGCGAAGAGGAAGAAATGGAGGAAGAAAAATTAGGCAAAGAAGGTAAAGGGTCAACAGAAGGTTGGTGATGTTGAGATGGTGAACTCTGTTGAGGTGAAGCATTCGGTTGAGGTGGAACAATTGAGGTATTTGGGGCCAACGAAGTTGAAAATAACCATATCGGTAAACCTATTGTAAATCCAGGTAATGACAAAGTAGCCATGTAAGGAGGACCAACATTTCCAAATTAAGGAAAAGTACTAGGATTCTCATTAGGAGGGGTTCCTAGGTTGATAAATTCCGGAACATTTGCCATTATATTCAACTTCAGTGAATTTTATTAACAATTTAAAAACTAAAATTAACAATTCACAATTCACACCTAACAATTAAAATTCACAATTCACACCTATGGTCTCTAAAAGTAAAAACAAACAAATTAACATGCGCTATCAAATCTAGGAGTCAATCCACACACAAACAGTAACTTTCTGGACCGAAAACACTAGTTGGTGATGAAATCCAACGTCGTCGAGTTCGATATAGAAATAGCGGTTGGAACAGTTACCCCGGCAACCTGCTTAATGAATAGACTGGACCAATTTTCTCCACTTTAACTGTCTCGAGTGAAGTGAACCCCCCAAAAAATCCAAGTGAGTCTAGCCGACGTCTGCTCCAGGTACAGTGGGATCTTCCTGCCACCGTCACCTTGGGTTGAATCCTAAGATAATGGTCACTAAGGTTACCAACAGCAACAATTACATCTGGGGGAACAGTCTACGCTCCGACAGCACGCAAGGGCAGAGTAACAAGCTCAATCCCCTTACCGGCTCCTTGACAATAATCCAAGGTTTACCGATAAGTGACCCCAGGCTCCTCGACAATGGTTAATCCAAGGTTTACCATTTGTAATACATACTTGTCTGGCGTCATTCCCAACGAGGGAGGATTGATCCGCTCACTGGTTCAGACACGAGCTCGTGCTTCTCCTTTAAGAGGAGCTTTCCTAGAGCATAAATGTAACAGTTGGATTTATCCTACCGCAAGATAAGTTACTTGTTTGGTTTTACTGTCTTGGAGAGTTAATTACTCTCCTACTCCAAGACACTAGCCTAAGCTATGTTGGTGTATCAGAGCCCTAGAAATGTAAAAATTACTAGATGAATTTTAATTAAGCGTTGTGTTATTAAGGCTGTTATTACTCAAATGGGTAAATGGATACGAAACCAATGGTGTTATGACCCGACTCAAAACTGAATGCAATCGAATATGATAATGTAATCTTTTCAATTCGATGAATCCTAACTAAAGTAAGGAGAGAGTTTCCATTTACTTCCAACAATGCAAAAAATTGATCACTAAGAGAAAATATAACAAATTCTCTAATGCACTAATTTCATCAAGATAAACTAATGCAAATCAATTTCAAAACCTTTTTTTTTGTGTAAATTCAAATCAAAGAAAACTGATCTAAATCTACGATTGTTTTTTCAGAATGTAAACTATGCAATTGTAATCTACGCACAATTCACTTGAAAAGTATGCAAATGTAATCTATGCACATTTTTCATTCATATTCCGAAAAGGAGAATTCTAATTATTCAAATGTGATCTATGCAAGAGAATTCTCAAACACAAGATGATTCTAATGTAATATAAGAACCAATCAAGTGCAAGTCGAGAAAATTGGGTGAGAGTTCCAAAGATCAAAAAAATAAAAACACTCAAAGGCGATTAACACTCATACACAATTTAGCCCCTCGTAAAAGACTGAGACAAACCTCCAAGTAATGACCAAAGGAAATCAAATTTAGAATTTCTCAAAAAAGAGACTCAAAACACCTAATTGATAAAAGCTTAAAGAAGGAATGCCAATGAAATTAGCCAAGATGAAAGCTTTTGACATGTAACCAGTGGATCTGGGCAGCAATAAATAAACTAAAAACAAGATCTAGTAGGCAAAAAAAGAAAAAATTGAAATTTTCGCAACTTTTGACAGGGTACGCAGGAAACCTGTTCAGACAGGTGCGGGCCCGCTCTGTGCACAAAGCTGCAGTGCGTACAAGTACGCACTGTGCTCAACGCAGAGGGTGCGTACTACTGGAAAAACCAAGAAAAACTAAAATCTAATTTAACCCTAAGCTAGCCCACCCAAATACACAGTCAAACAGCCAAAAACCAGAAAACAAATGACTTTTCTCAGATGAAAGTTTCACACAAAGGAAAAATCATTCACATCAATGGAGTTCCCCAGTATGGTCGCCATTTTTTCAGGTGGAAAGAGTCAATCTTGCGGACAAAACCAACCTCCCTAGAAGCCTAAGACTTTCTAGTGACAAACAAGACAATTAAGATAAATCCTTCTCTAAACATGCATTTACCATACAAGAAATCAAGTGTTTTAGATCCTGCTTGTAGTCCAACGTTGTTGTAGTAGTCTAGCATCGTCGATCTGGATGAGCTCCTCCTTCACTTCAAAACCTGCATTCACTAACAATCAAATGATTACATAGCACCTGAATATCTCATAAAATAAAACATATTCAACATACAGACTAAGGAGTATATGAAATAACTCATTAATAACAAATTGTTGAGAAGAATGGACTTATTTGTATTAATAGGAAACAAAAGAAACCATTACAACCTGAGCCTTGGTGTTGTGCAAGTTTCTCCCAGGGTCCAGCAAGAGTTTTCCTTTACTTTGATAAGCTCACCCACTTCCAAATGAAACAAGAAAGGATGGGAATCTCTCCTCACAAGCTTCTACAAGGAAGTCCTAATTCCAACAACATCTACCCTTTGGAATGTTAAGTTTTCAACCTCTCTCCCTTCTGGCCCAATGCATGTACTTATAGTGCTCTAGAGGAAGCTAATCAGGTCCACCATCAATGGGATAAGCCCCTCTTTGGATGGGATAGCTCCCCTCTTGATGGGATAAGTTCCTCTTTCATAGGGGTACATGAACCATCTGGAGGCGCTCAATACACGTCAAACAAGCTTCTAGAATGCTCTAGAAATGACCACAAGTAACTTTTTTAAGATGAAACTCGCGCCTTTTGACCTTTACAGGAGTACGCACCCACCCCTTTACATACAGAGCGTACAAGTATGCAGGTATTGTGAACTTGGGTTGCGTACACACAGGTAAGGCTGAGAGAAACTGCGTACCCAGAGATAAATAGATTTTTAAAGACTTTCTCTCTTTCTTGAAGTTTGACATGGAGAGCAGAGGTATGAGACTTGCCAAGGAGGATAGTATGACAGTTGATGGAGCCATACTAACTGCAAATAGTCATGGTGACAAATTTTAGTGTAACATGAATTGCTAGTTTTTTGGGATAGTTGGCTAGTTGAGCAGTGCTGTTAGTGCTTGTGAGTTTGCTAGATAGCTGGTGTGAGAGTGATAAGTGTGGGATTGCTGATAGCTAGTGGAAGGTTGTGAAGTGCCCTTTATCTTGTGTAAAACTTATGGGTGGGAGAGCTCTTGCATGTTGGGAGATCCATATTCAAAGAGTGAATGCTTGAAGAACATGCTGGCTAGACTCTTTCTGAGAAGGCTTGTGACGTCAAGACTTTAGTTGTAACCTGACTCTTATTTCATTATTAATGCAATCAATGATGTTTTCCTATGTCTTGTATGTAATGTACTTGATAGCTCATGACTTCTTGACTTTGTGATTAAATAGTTTATTGTTGTATCCAGTTACGTGCTTTTTTGTATTTCCTTTGCTTTGTTTCAGGTTGATCACTCATTGAGGAGAAGGAAGCGGAAGCTGGAGGAGAGCAAGGAAACTCCATCAACCACTGGTTGAGGTAGGCCTCCAACCTGAATTATTTAAGGAAAGCTATTGTTGATCTATCCTTGTTTGTGACTAGACCTACTCTAGGGCTAGAGGGGTTGCCTCTGTCCGCAGAGGGAACACCTTCCTGCAAATGGTTATTTCTTCTCAAGCTCCACCTGGTTTTTAGCCCCAGTCTAGGCTCCAGACCCAAGCTAGTCTTCAAATATAGGTTGGATCTCAGTCTCAACCTCCTTATCAAACACAGCTTGGCCCCCAGGCTCAGTATGGGGCCCAACAACCTTATGGTTTCCAGCAATCCCAGGGGAAATCTCAATTTTCCCCGTATCAAAATGATCAACAAATGCAAGTGAGTCCTTATCAGAATTACCAGCAACCATATGTTGCTCCTGCAGTTCAAGTTGGTAACCAATGGAATGTTGGCGGGTAGATCTAGGGCCAGTCGTCTAGTTATATCTATAACCCTTATGGACAAAATCCCTACAGACAGAACCCTTATGGGCGAGGTCCGTCTAGACAAAATCAATGGGGGCAGCCAACGACTGGATGGAACCCTGGTGCTACCTCTTACCTGCGACCACAGATGTCCTTTAATCCTCAGTTACCCTTCTTAGCAACGTTGGAGCTGTCGGATGTGTCCAAACTGACCAATGATCCTATTCTTCATAATCCGTATTGGCCACTAGTTCCAACTAAGATTCCTAGTGATTGTCCCAAATTCGATGGCAAAGCTAGAGAAGACCCCCAAGCCCATGTTATGACTTATCATCTATGGTGTTCGTCAAATTCGTGGCTTGACGATTCAATCCGGCTCCGCCTTTTTCAAAGGACCTTCACTGGCTTTGCTGCTAAGTGGTATATTGAGCTAGCTCGTGGACCTTTTCAAGATTTTAACTCGTTGGCAATGGAATTTTTAACTCATTTTCAGTTGCCGATTCGGTATGAGACGGGCACACATCTCCTCACATCCCTTAAACAGGATACGGCCACACACAACTCCAATCACATCCATGAGTGGAGACGGTGTCGTTTTTTGATTAAGTTTTGGATTCCTGATCAGCTCTTGATCGATTGGTTTATGACCTCATTTGTTCCTCAATCGCCCAGGACATCGCTATGGGGGCATGTGTATTGAAGAGCAGGCTATTGTGTATGCTCAGTACCTTGACTTGGTTTACTCCCAATCCAGTACGCTATATGATTATTTGCCTGACGCCCCGAGGCTCAGAACTTCCAAAGCTCCGCCAAAGCCATCTATTGATAGTGTCATTGGTTCTGTAAATCCTTCCTCTAAGAAATCTTTCGCGAACCCTGGGGAGCAAAAGTCGAATGCTTCAAATGAAAATACTTCTCAGGCTATGTCTAATTCTGGTAATACTTCCGAGGTTAACGCCGTCCAGTCCAACATGGAGGATAAAGCCTCAAAAGGAAGAAAGAAGGGAAAAGGGAAAAATAAATTTGATCAACCCAAGTAGGATTCCCCTAAACCTCCACCAGAGGAAGGAACCAAACGCAAGCCCAAGTATCCTTGTCTTATCTATGATGAGGATCACTATATCAAAGACTGCCCAAGGTGGTCTGAAGTTAGTCGCTTGTTGAAAGGTGCTCCCAGGACTCCTGCGGTGTTGAAAGAACCTTTCCCCTCACAGAAAACGCAAATGGTGGCTGACCCATCCCAATCCTCTTCTCCCTTTGGTTCTCAAGTGTTCATGGCTGGGACGACTCTCGTTCACATTAGTACTCGAGAAAAATAATATTCATCGCCTACCGAGAAAGAGCCTGAGGTCCCCTCAAGCACTCCTATGTCTAGTTCTGGTCTACTCCATATTGAGAGACCTAGCACTGAGACGCCTATCCGACCCCCTCCTAAAGGTGTACTCAGGAAATCTTCTTACAACCCTAATGCTCGTGCTGCTCAGCACTACAACATTGTTGAGGACTTAGCCCAGGCTCTGTTAGCTATGTCCGCTCTAGAAGTTCTCCAGAGCTGCCCCTGTCGGAGGAAGTCTTTGTTATCGGCCATCGATGGCATCAACTTGGCCGACTTGGATCCGATCACTTTTGATCTTGAAAGCCATGTACCGAGACTGCCTCACCAGATTTCCTTCCTTATCCAGGTCATCATCAACTCTAAAACGATTCATCGTATAGTCATTGATGAAGGCACTTCAAAATGCATTATGTTTGTTGCTTGTTGGAAGGCTATTAGCTCTCTGACCTTGAGTCAGTCTCCTGCAACCTTGGAAGCCTTTGATGGGAGAGAGTCTTGCCCTTATGGTATACTCCAACATTTGCCTATTACTTTGGAAGGGAAGATTATCGAAGTGGAATTGAAGTCGTTGATGCTAATCTAACTTACAATCTCCTTTTGGGCCAAAGCTGGACATATACAATGCGAGCCGTGGCTTCATCTCTATTTCATGTCATTCGTTACCCTCATCAAGGGAAGATTGTCAGAGTAGACCAACTGTCTTTCTTCGCCTCCTCTTTCGAAGGCAATGTGCCTTTTGTGGAGCATACCTCCATTCCATTAGAGAGCATGGGAGCTGGGCTCTTTAAAGATCCTGCCCTCATGGGTGTCTTTTTACTCCCACCTCCGAACATTGCTCCTATTAATATGATTTCCATTCATTCTGATCCTTGGGTTCTTCCCCCCATTGACCAGATAGAATCATGGGGTGATGAGATGCCGTTGAGTCCTGCTGAGCTCAAATACATTGAAGTTGTTTCTGCATCGACTCCCCCTCCTGAATATGCTCCTTTGAGCAGAGCTCTTGACTCGTATGCTCATTCCCCTTGGCTTCGAGACTATGCTTCTTCGGATCCTTTAAAGGAAATATTTCCTTCTGATGAAGCCATTATTGAGACCATGTCTCTCGAGGAATCCCCTTGGTCCAATCTCCACCATCGTTCCTCGTTCCTCCCTACCCACCGGGAAATGCTTGCTTGTCTCGAGCAGTTTGCTCCTTGTCTCCCCTCACAACCCCTTCAGGATACTTGTCGAAGTTTATCAAGTGTCCTCTGAAGGGAACATGGGAAACATCATGCAAACTGAGCCGATCGACATCTCTGTTAAACCAAGGATTGTCGAGCATATCCATGTTGGAGTAACTTGTACTCTTGAGGAGATTCAGCTCTACACTGGTCTTTTTCACGAATTTCGTGACATGTTTGCTTGGTCTTACGAAGAAATGCCTGGCATCGACCCAAGTATTGTGGTGCATGAGATACCCACGTATCCGGGAGCTAAGCCTGTCCGACAGCGTTTATGCCCCGTGCACCCCTGAAAGGTTGTAGCCACTAAAGCGGAAGTTGAAAAGCTTCTCAAGGTTGGTTTTATCTACCCCATCCCACTCACAGATTGGGTTTCCAATATTGTCCCTGTGAATAAAAAGCAGGGCACCATTAGGGTCTTTGTTGATTACCATGATATTAATCGAGCCTGTCCCAAGGATAACTACCCCACACCCTTCATTGACTAGCTCATTGATGAGTGTGCCAGAAGTGAAATGTACTCATTTATGGATGGTTTTTCTGGTTATAACCACAAGACCACCTTTATCTATCCATGGGGCACTTTCGCCTACAAAAAGCTCCCTTTCAGTTTGAAGAACGCCGGTGCTACCTTCCAATGCGTGATGTCTTATGCATTCCATGATATTCGACACATCATGCAATCTTACCTAGATGATCTACCAACTCATTCAACTAAACGCTAGGACCATCCTGCTCATCTTCACGAAATCTTTCTCTACTGTTGACACTACCATATTCGGCTTAATCCACATATGTGTGTCTTCTGCGTAGAATATGGCAGACTTCTCCAGTTCATTGTCTCCTGAGAGGGCATCCATTTGGACCCCCTTAAGGTCGAGGCCATTCTAAATCTTCCTCCCCCTGCTTCTTTATAGCAATTGTAGAGCTTGCAGGGCAAAGAAAATTCTTTTATGACACTTCATTCTGAACTATGCTGAAGTGGCCAAAGGTTTTACGCGGTTACTAAAGCAGGACACCCCTTTTCATTGGGATTCCACTACTCAAGAGCCCTTCAAGCACCTTAAGGCTCTCCTTGTTTCGGCTCCATTGTTGCGTCCTCCTGATTATCATTGCGACTACACTCTGTATTTGGCCACTGCCGATACCACTATTGGCATGGTTCTCATTCAAGATGATGACGATGACACTGAGCACGTCATTTATTATCTCAGCCGCAATCTATTAGATACGGAATCTCGATACGCCGATAAGTTGGCGTTGGCCACCGTTTGCACCGTCCAACGTTTCCACCATTATATCTTATTGCGAACTATGACAGTGGTTTCTGATTGCAACCCGATGATGTACATCTTGTCACGTCAGCTGCTGGGGGCAAGTACTCGAAGTGGATTGTTATCCTCCAAGAGTTCGACTTGGAATTCACTATTGCCAAGTCCCAGAAATCCCTCACATTTGCTGAATTGCTATGCTCTTTGCCATCTATTACCGCACCCTCTCAGTTAGAGGACCATATTCTGGACGAAACCCTCTTCTTAATCAACACCCTCAATCCCTGGTATGGGGATATCGTTGTCTCTCTAGAGACGTCCTCTTTTCATCTTGAGATATCTAAGGATGCTCAACAACGGATTCACCATCAATCTCAACCATATCGCATTATTGGGGACACCATGTACTGTCTCGGTGCTAATTTTGTTCTCTGCCGATGTTTAACACTCGAGGAAGCTGAGCGAGTTTTAAATGACTGCCATTCTAGCGCCTATGGTGGTCACATGTCTGGATATGCTACTGCTCAAAATATCCTCCACGCCGGTTACTTTTGGCCCTCCATCTTTAAGGACTACATTCTTGCCGTTCATTCTTGTCATGAGTGCCAAATCTACCAGCGGAAGATGCGTGCAACCCCCGCTCCATTGCACCCTATTGTTACCGTCAGCCCTTTTGCAAAATGGGGCATTGATTATATGAACTATAACCCTCGTTCGGTCGGGGGGCATGGGTATATAATCATTGCCATTGATTACTTCACAAAATGGGCCGAGGTAATGCCCACATTATCTGAAGACGGTCACACAGTGGCGCAGTTTTTGTTTAATCATGTCATCTCACGGTTCGGAGTCCCTTAGGCCATCATCATTGATCAAGGAAAGAATTTCCGTAATCATATGATGACTAAGCTTACAACCCAGTTAGGCTTACGGCATGATAGCTTGACTCCATACTATCCTCAGGCCAATGGCCAAGTAGAAGCCGTCAACAAGGTTCTAGTTACGATGCTTCCACGAACCATTGGAATGCACAATTCCAACTGGCACTTGATGTTGTTCTCTACCTTGTGGGCCTACTGAACCTTTGTGAAGGATGCCACTGGTTTCACTCCCTTCCAATTGGTTTATGGACTGGAGGCTACCCTTCCCTTCAAGTGCGAGATCCCTTATTTAAAATTAGCCGTCGAATTACTCCCCGACACTACTCCGGTAGAGGAATGCCTTCTTTACCTGGAGCGGCTAGATGAGACTCGTTGACTAGCCTCTCTAGCTATCGAAGCACAGAAGAAGAGAGTGAAAACTCACTTCAATCATACTGTTCATCCTCGTTCTTTTGTTGAGGGAGATTTAGTCCTGCTCTACGATTAGTCCAATGATAAGTTGGGGGCAGGCAAATTTGAACCCATGTGGCACGGGCCTTATATTGTAAAGAGAGTTTTGCAAAAAGGGGCCTATGAGCTGATTAACTATGAAGGGAATCCTCTGGATAAGCCTCGAAATGGGCTTTACTTGAAAAAGTATTATGCATAAATTCCAGGCACTCTGATTTGTACATACATGTGTTTTATCAGGTGTGTTGTGTGTGCGTGTTTTCATGTTTTTGGCTTGGTGTGTCAGCATGATTACTGCTTATTGTGTCCTTTTGCTTCTTGTGTAGATGTCTAGTGCGCCTTACGTTGGTTTCACCGATGGTGTCTCCTGTAGTACACGCAACCTGTCTTCTGCGGCATGGGTGATCTACGATCCTCATGGTGAGCTAGTAGACCTTCAAGGTGTTTGTCTAGGTTGTACCACGAACAATGTGGCTGAGTATAGTGCAGTTATTGAGTTACTAGCTGAGGCGATCAATCTCGGTATTCGAACATTGGTGGTGAACCTCGATTCTTAGCTTATCGTCCACCAGCTCAATGGGCGTTATTCCGTCAGGTACCATCAGATTCTAAGGCTATATCTACGTGTTAAATTGTTGGAAAGGAATTTTGATTTCATCACATATCAACACATTCCAAGATGATTAAATACGTTAACTGATGCATTAGCAAATTATGTATTAGATAGACATTTGCATAACATGTAATCAAAACAGCAAATAGAAGCATAAAAAACACAATAAACCATAGGAATATATATATATATATATATATATATATATATATATATATATATATATATATATATATATATATATATATATATATATATATATATATATATATATATATATATATTGATATCGTGTGGCGTACCGAGTCGCTCAAAAAATAAGTGTATATGTCCAAGTAGAGTCTGTGCTCTCCGTACATCTGAGACACATATCTCTCAAAAGAATCATCAACAAAAAATAGACCTAGGCATCTACTATGGTGGGTTGTGCTCCCTATAGCACAATGCTACCTGTGCCACCCGCCTCAACAGGCGATGTGCCCTGGGTCTCACCCCAACTGTATGGATTTGCAGTGCTACGGGGGCCTCCTCGACCCCCTGGTAGTCAGGGATCCTCGCCATCAGTCCCTCAAGGTTTCCGGCCATCGTCTCCACCTTGTCATCCACCAGGGGAGCTATGGCTAGCATTGCGATGCCTTGCACATCCCTCCGTGCCTCTGGAGCCAACCCAGCAGGTCTCACGGGTCCTACATCTGCAATTCCACAGTGTTCATCATTAGGACATATACATGAAAAATTCAAAAACATCAAAAAGTGAAAATGAAGAAAATGTGATCAAGTGTCTTACCACCATCATCCCACTGCTCGCCATCGGGCAGCTGCATGTCAGGATCTCCGCAAAAGTCCATGCCTGCATACGGCCAATCCTCGACAAAGATCACCTGATGCTCCAACCACTCTCGAAACAGTATCCCCCACGATACTGGTCGCCCACCACCTCCTCGTGGCATGACATGCGCCCACCATGTAGCTCTGGACTAACGTGGTCTAGGCGCGTCTAAATCCATATCCTGAAGCTGTAGTGTTGGCACCTGCTCCAGCATGAGCAGGACTAATATGGAATCATAGCCAAACTATTTTGTCTCCCCTCAACGACATCTAGTAAGCTGCCTTTTCATGTTTGCCATCACCGTGTCTTCCCAGTTAAACATTGTTGGGTTGAGACATTCGAGAGCCAACCAAAGATGGGTCTTTGAAGCCTCATGTTGGGCTTGGGAGCCCACTTCCCATGTCACCATGAATAACATGGCTCGAAGAATCACGTCATTCACTGTCGGGATTGCCAACTTTCCGCTCTTCATTTTGCGTGCCCCTGGGCACACCCGAGCCATGAGGGTCTCTAGTGATTCGTCCCCAGGACGTTGGCCCTCCAAGATCGGCCTCACACCCCGACAGGACAGCCCAGTCAAAAAATAGATGGTTGTGGCATCAAATTGAATATCCCGACCTTGGATAATGAATCTCTCATCTGTAGGATTCCAGGCCTGGATCAATAGCTCCAGCAAATCGGGCTGTGACCAGAGGTGAGGAGTAAGGAAGAATTTGAGTAACCCGCATGCCTGCAATGCGTTTCAGCACCCCATGTTGGCAAAATCTTGGATATCATTGTCATCATGCATTCGTTCTTGCCAGACGAACCCCATTATAGCCTGCATGATGAAGAAATTCTATTAGTGCCCTTGTTGCAAAGATTAAAACGTTGTTTTTATCAAAATATAGTCGCGCGACATCATCGCGGCTGTTTCTAAAACAGACACGATGAAACTGGCACGGAAGTGTTAATTTCTCCTGGTCATCATGGAAGTACACCACTTTTCTGCGATGACCGGTTCGTGGTCTATGTAAATTTTTCTCGGTCATCGCGGACCCGAAGGCAAAACCTGTGATGACCGACAGTGGAATTCGTTTTGAAAAAACCGCCTAAACTAACACATCCCACGATAAAATGAAAAAAAAAGACATTTAATTAAAGTGTAAGATGAAATCTACCTACCTGGAAGAAGTTTTGGGACAAATGGTGGATGAACGGGCTGGAATTAGCTTGCCAACTTTAGTGCTCCAAAATGCTCTACAGTGCATAAACAGTGACAATGGTAAAAAATCAATGGTAAAACCCCTTTTTATAGTAATTTTTGGAAAATAAAATGTTATATTTGATAAATGTGGTTTTTTTCATCTTCTTTACCATATGTTTAAATTAAAATATGATTTTTCTAGCTATGTTGTTTATTTTAGATCGAATGGGTTTTACGTGTGACATGTTTTGTGCAGATCTACAGGTGATGGAGTTCCACTTGATCCCTGAAGTCATATTTAAGCCCTTTTCCGACTCAAAACAAGAAAAGATAGCCAAGTTACCCCTTGAATCGTTAAAAGTAAATAAGAGGCGGTCACCTTTAAGCTCGTTTCTGATCGTTTAAATGAGAAAAGATTGCCGGGCCTTTGTCATTTCAGGCTAATGGTTATGAAATGATGTGATTTCAGTCGCTTTTATACCTTTTCAGATCAGAGTTACTGATTATGAAAATTACTCCTCGGTCGTAATGGTCAGGCGGTTCTTTTGAGTGTTTTTTTATACTTTTTCAGGCTCGAGAGACACAAATTTATGAAAAAGGACCCCCCTAGAGTTTTATTTTCCGTGTCTTTTTCAAACTCCCTAAACATGAAAAATATTCCGAGTTTTGCCTATGTCAGAGTCGTTAAACTTTGACGACATTGCACTCGTCACCATGATGAGACTCGAGCTTTTCCTCCCTAGGGCTCATTAAATTATCACTAGGTTGGATTTCATAACAGGTTTATCATTGATTGTCTATGGCAGCGAGTCACTCTTGAACATCGACACTTCTGCTTCTTGTCAGGTTGGGATTTCCATACATCGTCATTTGGCCTTTCGTGGGTATGGGTTATCATTTAGCCTCATTCCATATGATTCATGTCGTTGTCATCAAGCCTATGATCCTTTGATACCTGAATGATGCCACCCTCCGGAGTCGTGTCGCCGACATGTTCAAGAGTATAATCCTTCTGCAGTTTACACCTCCGTCTCCTCCTCTGATACATTGTTCTACCATCTACTACTTGTTCCTTATCTCATGTCGTTGATGGGGGAAACATTATGGCCCTCCTTCAATGGGTCGTCTCCTGTCGACATCAGCTCATTATCCAGGAGATTGATCTAGAGACCCCCTTTGGTACCTTGGAGCTTGCATGCCT
Source organism: Pinus taeda (assembly GCA_000404065.3). Taxonomy (NCBI): domain Eukaryota; kingdom Viridiplantae; phylum Streptophyta; class Pinopsida; order Pinales; family Pinaceae; genus Pinus; species Pinus taeda. Next base: position 16,201 of record APFE031694466.1, read on the forward strand.
CAATGGCAAGTTCTTCGCACCTGACTGTCGATTTGCATCATTGGTCATTGATCGGGTGATTCCACGAGTGTTTGACTTCAGCTCATTCTTCGCACTTCGTGGATTGTACTGGATAGTACCTTGAGAACCATTGGCATTATTGGTGGTTTCTCTCGCGCTTGTTAATGGTTTTCATCATTGACCGGTAATCAAGTAGTTTTCTATCATGCTCGACTTCAGCACATCTGTTCGCATGTTAGAATTTGTACTATGGTCGGTTGGGTTTAAGACCCCGAACTCAGATTACATATGTTTGGACTACGTGGATTGGTTCATGATTACATAACTCGTTGATGGATGGCTACGACCATACCTGAGTCTTTATGGATGGCTACGCCCATACCTTTATCGTTACCATGGTCTCACTAGCTAGATGGTTGCGTCCATACCACAGACCTGAAGTATACATCTTTTGGATGGCTGTGTCCATGCCTAGATGACATGTACTTCACTATCAGAGATATTCTACTTGCATGCAGGTTCTTCCAGATGGTGTTCCAACTCAGTTGTTTTGTAAAGCATTTCACCCCTCCCACTCTCTCGGGCTTCATACTTTAGGGGGCATCTATTACACAGTAATTTATCACTGCTTTCATTCCTGGTCTTCCTACTGTGTCATGTGACCAAGTCCAACATGTCCATGACAGACAAATGCTCCCCTATGCTACCAATTGACCCACTTTTCCAAAGTTTACTGCCTCATTGCAACTTTTGGCTAAATAAACGCACTGAAAGGTGCTGATGAATGTCCATGGGTGCTGCCAGCGCAGAAGTACACTTGATTCCTACACTGGCCCGATTTTAAGCACCATCGCGGCGCTATGTGGACTCTTCAGTGATGATCTGACTATCTGCACTATTCACTTGCGATGTTAGTGCTGAATCTCTGTTATGTTCCCGCGATGATCCAGATTAGGCGAATTGTTCCAACAGTTAGCCTTCCAGATGACTCCAAACCTGGTTGTTGGCCTTGTTTATGTCGCCCTTCCTTCCCTGGTGTGGCAGTTCCGTCAATTATACTACCTTCCTTGACGATAAGCTCTCCCTTCCCCCATTCATGGAGACTCCTTCTCCTATTTAAACTCTCACCATTGATGTGCATTGCTAGTTTTTTGGGATAGTTGGCTAGTTGAGCAATGTTGTTAGTGCTTGTGAGTTTGCTAGATAGCTAGTGTGAGTGTGATAAGTGTGGGATTGTTGATAGCTAGTGGAAGGTTGTGAAGTGCCCTTGATCTTATGTAAAACTTATGAGTGAGAGAGCTCTTGTATGTTGGGAGATCCATCTTCAAAGAGTGAATGCTTTAAGAACATGCTGGCTGGAATCTTTCTGAGAAGGCTTGTGACGTCAAGACTTTGGTTGTAACCTGACTCTTATTTCATTATTAATGCAATCAATGATGTTTTCCTATGTCTTTTATGTAATGTACTTGATAGCTCATGACTTCTTGACTTTGTGAGTAAATAGTTTATTGTTGTGTCAGGTTATGTGCTTTGTTGTATTTCCTTTGCTTTGTTTCAGGTTGATCACTCGTTGAGGACAAGGAAGTGGAAGCTGGAGCAACGTAATGAAACTCCATCAACCACTAGTTGAGGTAGGCCTCCAACTTGAACTGTTTAAGGAAAGCTATTGTTGATCTATCCTTGTTTGTGACTAGACCCACTCTAGGGCTAGAGGGGTTGCCTCTATCCGCAGAGGGAACACTTTCCTACATCACACCCCATCAATGGGGATCCTTTCCCCCAACTACAAACACCCATCATGCACCAACACCAACAAATGACACACACAGATTGTATTGATATTTCTACTCCCAAAGTGCAGAATATATGACATATTGAATAGGCTAGCTCGTTGAATCCATGCATGCCATGGTAGCGGTTCGATCCTTGTTACTCCATATTATTCATAGTGAAAATATTTCAAGCACTTGCTCGGTTAAAACTAGGGATATTTGCTCTGATCATTAAGATCCGAGTCTTCCATGCATAGTTGTGGAACCCTTGCCAACAAATCTCCCTCAATTGGCACCTCATCCAGTAACAATTGTGTAAAGACTTCGAATTTTATATCATATGCATCCTTGGTGACCTTGGAGGTTAGTTTTCATGGGAGAATATAGGGTGGGAACCTAGAGATTGGTTCCACATCTTCTATATCATTATCTTCAGTTTCAATGGCGACTTCTTCCACATCTAAATCTTCGGGTTCCATCAGCTGCTTCTACTTGTCCAACCTCTCCTTAGTTCTCTATTCTTTAGTGTTTTTTCTCAGAAATTGCCTAACTGGGACCACCTGTGGTAGCTTCTTATTTTGTGCACTCCGCTAGCATTTTTCTTCCTTAGGGACCATGGCTTGGTGATAAGTGTTAGCGATGTATAATTCATTAGGAATCATAGCCCTCGTCTAAGAAATTATTGCTCAATCTCCTCCCGATTCATGCAAGAGAACGCTCGACTCACACAGAATAAAAACATCACCAGTCGAATTCTTAGTGAGAAAAGTGTTCGAATTTGGAGTGGGTTCCAATATTTATAATCTTTTTGAATTTCAAACTCCATTATCTCCTTCAGATCCACCTCATAAATGCGACTTTAGCGGCAGATATTCCCATATTTTCACATTAAATGCATTCCCCACACTCGTTTCAATGGAAATATCCCTGTTAATTCAGTTGTAGCAACCCCAATGTTCATATTCTGGATGAACTACAGTATACCCTTCCCTGAAGCATAGTAAATGCTCCTTCATTATAGCTTCCTCCACCTGCGCTATCATTCTAAATATCACACAACACTTTCTCCTCAACAAAGTCCTTCTTTGGCAAAGTAGTTTAAAGTCTTGTACCTTTCAACTGCCTATTGCACTAAGAATTTTCTCCATTCATATAGTCATTGCGCAATCCTAGGGACATAATATTCCCTATAGAGTTTCAACCTACTCCCATTTAATTTTCTAGGAAAGAGTTCTCCATTCAGCTTAGCAAGATGAACTGCACCACCATCTAAGATATCCTAGATAATGTATGGTCCTAACCAATGCATTTTTTATTTTCCCAAAAACATTTTGAACTTACTATCATATAACAAAACCAAGTCTCCATTCTTGAAAGTTTTTTTCTTAATGTGTCGGTCGTGTCAGGCATTTTCCCTGGCTTTCTGCACTTGTTGGTGAAAACCTGCAATAAAGCAATCTTCCTTGAGTGAAAGCAGTTGTTCGAATATCTCCTCCATAATGTCATTGTCCACCATGTCTATGATTGGAGAAATTCTAAGACTCAATACTATGTATTCCATAGGCATTACAACTTCCTCTCCATAAACCAAAATAAATGGAGTATGTCTCATCAACTTCTTGCAGGTAGTCCCATATGGCCATAAAGTTGCTAGTATGTGCACATCCCAATCATCTCTATTGATGTTGCATACTTTAGTCAGAGAATTCTCCAAAATTTTGTGGAAAGCCTCAACCATGTCCTTCACCTGAGGATGATAAGGCATTCTCTTCTAATGATGTACCTAAAATTCTTCCATCAATGCTTCAATTGTGTTTTGTCGGAAGTGCTCTCCTCGGTCACTCATCAGGGTCTTTGGACATTGAAATATCAACAAGATATATTCAAAGATGAAGGGCACATCACCGTCTATGTTGCAATCCTTTACTAGTTGTCTTGAGCTCACCTAGTCATATAATCTTCGCGATAATAATGTATCTCACACCAGTCTTCTTTCCCGATGGATTGATTGGCCCAAAAATGTCAATCACCACTTATAAAAGGCCTTCAAGGTGACTTGTTGATTCAGTGGAAACTCATCCCTTCTCGATGGTCTTCTGGTCCTTTCGCAGACATCGCAAGCACTATGATATTCTTTGGAATCCTTGTGCACCATGGGCCACCTATTGTAGCATCTACAACCAACCTCCAAAACTTTTCCTTGGCTTTTTTTTGGAGACTCCCTACCAACCACCCTCAACAGCATGTCTTGCCTTGTCAAGTATCTAAGCTTCAATGATTTCCTTACATAATGACAACCTCTCCATGAGATCTTGTTGCATTGCCCTCACAGGCTGTGTCTCAGGACTTGCTCCAGATGCAGGCTAAGAAGCTCCCTCAAGAAATTGCACAATTCTGGAGGGGAACCAGCCTTCCCTCTAGAAATTATGTAATTTTGTCTGGTAGCTTGCTAGGCTCTAGAATTGTGCAAATATGCTAGTCAAGCTTCATTGAGAAAATTGTGCAATTCCTCTTGGCAAGGATGCTTAGCCAAAATTGCACACACCCTCTGAGAAGAGATGTCATCTCACTCCCAAAAATGCAAATTTTTTCCCGCCATACGAGAATACTATTGCATGAGCCATTAGGTTGACAAGTTCCACCCGGGACCTAGAAAATGTATTTGCATGCATGGAGTACTTCTCCCAAGGTAGCATGCAAAGGTATCCTTGATTCAGGGATCTATTTTTAGAAGTTGGAGGTTACATGCAAGGATCCTTTTAGAAGCCTCCCTCCAAGTGTCATTTTTAGTAGATAATGAGTGCCAGTATTGTAGCAAGAATGCTGCAACTCCTAGGCTACCAACTTTACCTTATCAACCTGGAGTTTGTACAAACTTGGAGGTGACAGTGTTGTATCCACAAGAAAAAGTGATGGTTCTCCCTTTTGTCATAGTTCAGCTCCCGAGTAACCACTAGGGTTTTCAAGCCAGACTTCTATGGATTCAAAAGAAGCTTAGTTTCTTGATGGAAGAAATGGAAATCTACTCTAAGGGAGAGGTACTCTACTACAATAATGAAAAAGATGAAAATTCAATGCTAAATCACACCATTTCGTAATTAACTACCAAGAAACTATGCTTTTCCATAATACTAAATTAACATGAACCAAATGTTACTATCTAAGCATGGAAGTAAAAGGCATCAAATATCACTGATGTGCAAGTAAAGGGACCAAAATAAATATTTTTTTGTCTTTTTTGTCTTTTCATGCAAAATCAAGTATGTAAACTAATTTCTTTTGGTGATGTGGTAGGAGAATTAAGGATGTTGGAGGATGGCTAGAAGGGTTAAGAGATGGTTGGATGGTGTGTGAAACCCCTGGGAGATCTTTGGTGATATCCTAGATGTTTTCCATCAATTTGGCCTCAAAACAGACCATTACAAGAAAACCTACAAGATGTACTAGAAACCTATAGGATTCTTGTAAACCTATAGGATACAACCAAGAGAAAAATGGGAGGTGTTGGAAGTGATGGAAGGCTTAGGGAAGGTGGTAGATGGGTGGATTGAAGTGAGGAAAGGTCTAGGATCATTCAGAAGTCAAGAGAAAGGATAGAAGATGGTTGGATTCACTCAATGTGATTGGAACAATTTCTATGCAAAATTATGAAAATTAGTGAAGGCGATGGTGGAAACAACGAATGACTATAGTGGATGAAGTGGAAAGTGGTTGCTGGCTATGAAGTCTTTGTCTACTCCTGAAGCACATGATGTGCATAAAAAATGTATAATTCCCAAAAATATATGTAAAGAAGAAGCATTCTCATAAGCTAGAAAAGCACAATTAATGAACTAACTGCCTACATTATGCATGAGGAAAGTTGCTGAAAGGAATGAAAGCATGGATGAGATCTACTACAAGAATGAAGATAGAAGAGATGGCAATGAAATCCTACTTTGTAAAACTGATCGAATGCTAACTTAAATACAGTAAACTCTAAAGCTCATACAAGAAATAGAAATCCTTGTTTTGGGGGCTACATAAGGGTCCCTTCCTCAAATCATGATCCCAAAGGGAGGAAATGAGGCCAAGACACCTATTGACAGCTTTGTGGTACCCCTTTTATCTCTTCTAACCTTCTATTGAAGTAAGGCACAAATGGAAGCAAACTAATAAACAACCAATCCAATTTACACTACTTGCAATGAGAACACATCTAAACACAAATTAACAATGAAGCTATGAGACTAATCTAAACATACAGATACAAGAAAGAGGAGCCTTGGCTGCTAGGGTTGGGCCCTAACCCAAGAGCTTCAACCCTATGAGTTAACTCAGTGTTGGCTCAAAACAAAACTTATCCTTATTACCAAAACAAAAAATTACATCAACAAAACTTTCGCGAGTCTAGAACTCGGAAATAACTTAGAGTTTTACAACCAAAATTGAAATCCTAATGAGGCTCTAGGCCTCCTAGTTATACAAGTGAAGTCCCCAATGACTTCCTTAAAATTAGGGAGGCTCGGCTCCCAAACTCGAGATAACTAGCTCTTTGTCTCTCACTTGCTCAGTTGCCTTTTAATCCTCATGGCTTGGCTTCTTGCACTCCGAGCTAGTGTGATGGATGGAGGAATATTTGAATGGGGGAGAAGTAAATGAGGCAGATTGACCTTGTAAAATCCCTCTCCCTTGTCCCATTTGAGTTTTAACCTTAGTATTTTCCAAAATTCCTTGATTTTGTCCTTCAATCCTGCATTCAAAGTATATTAGTCCACTAGGCATAATATCCAACTCTACTCATCTCATAAACAAAATAAAATAAAAAACATGTAATAAGTTGTGAGAAAAGTTGGTTTGACTAAGCTAGGAGGTGAATTAAGGCCCATATAGTTACCCAATGATGAGGCTCATCATCACCCCTACTAAAAGTTTTTCTCATCCTCTGAGAAACTCAATCAATATCCATATCCTTCATAGCTCTTGTGGTCTCCTTGACATCCCATGCCTCTGCTATGGTTTCCTCTTCTTATTTATAGAAGCCTGCTTTCTTTTCTACCTCCTCCCACTACCTCTTTTATTATTCTTCCTTCCTTCCTTCTAGAATTCCTAAGAGTAGTGGTGGACTTAGTTTCAGGCCAATCCAATTGACTTTCATCCTTTGCATATATTTCTTGTACATGGGTGTCCTGTTTTGTGCTTCTCTCAATCTTTGAGGATAGTGGTACTCTGTTATCTTTAAGATGTATGGTAATGTGTTCTATCTCCTTAGGCAAGCATGTATCCTATCATCCCCTAACAACCTGAACATGTCCTCAAAATGTGAAATTTTTTGCTCTTGGGCAGCAAGATACGTGGGTGCAAGCTAAGGATCATTTGCAATCAAATTATGGGTAATGATGAGGGCCATGAGATTTCAATATTCAGCTCTAATCATGTGAGGTTCAGTTGTTCTCTTGCCAATATATTCCTCATCTCTACAACCCTTGATTCCTCATGGTTCATCGATGATGCCAAAGCCATCAACTGTCAATTTCCTAGCTTGGCATTAGGGTCCCATACATTCATGTCTATTAAGGCCATGTTATGCAAATAAAATTTAGACATCTTGGCCCTATCTTCTAGTGTGCTCTGATCACAAAGATCAATGAACTTCCTCTAGTCCTGAAATGGCATGGTGCCTCTCTATGCTAGGGTCCTGATCTGGAATTGCGGCTGCTATTCCTTGAGGTATAGGGAATAATATCTAGCTAGCATCCTACACTGTATTGCTTCCAAAGAGTGACTAGTCATGCATGCCAATTGATTCTCTCTTTCTTGCAGTTGTCCTCTCAACCATGCATTTTACGTTTCTAGTTGATTTTTCATTATGGCCTCTCTGTCTCTCAAGCTACTTAGCTCTCTGCCCATCTCCTTGAGTTTCTCCTCCATGTGCCCAATGTCTTCCACCCCATTGGACTTGGAAATCTACATCCATCGATGAGTTCTGGCTTTGTCCTTCTCAAGCTCGAAGAACAGTGGAATAGGAAATTTTTGAGGAATGACCCTACCTCCTTCAATAAACATGTAGTAGGAGTCAAGGTTAGGTTGCGGGCTATGTTATTTTGACTCTAGGTCCTCTTCTTTAGTTTCTTGTTGTTGGCCTACCTCGTTTTCCAATTTTTGTGTCTCCTCTAGGTTTAGTAGAGTATCCTGTAGGACTGCTTTTGCTTCCTATAGATTTTGTTGTGTATCCTGTAGGATTTCTTTTTCCTTGGAGGAGGTAGATCTAGTCATAGGCCTTCTCACATAGGTGATAGGAGACTTACGAGAAGGCATTTTCTCCTATTGTCTAGGTGAGTCCTCAATCACAATGGGAATTTTCGTCGGTGTTTGGGGTTCCCCTGCCTTATTCTTGTGATTTTCCTTGTCCTGAAATATAAGGGGGTCTGCCTCTGACTTTTTCCTTTTTACTTGATGGGGGTGCTAAGAGCAGTGAGGGTAGGTGTTGCCTCTCTCTTAGTGGGTTCTAGAGACACCCTAGGTGACTCCTCCTTGTCTTTTTCCCCCTCTTCCCCATTGCTTTCTTCACTTATGTCTTTCCTTTCTTCTTCCTCTCGTAGATCCTCATCTTCTTTATCAGTTTCCTCCTTAACATCCTCCTCTATTTCTTCATCATCCTCCTTCTCTTTATCCTCTTCTTCTTCATATTCCTCATTTTCTTTTGTTTCATCTTCTTCTTTATCCATCTCATATTCATCTCCTTCTACATCTTCTTCTTCCTTCTCTACTTCTTCTTCCTTTGCTTCAATCTCTTCCTCATCCTTTCCACCGACAGTAGGATTATAATCATATGTGAGAGCTTTGATGTCCTCCTCTACTTGCATGTCTCTGGAAGATGACATTTGTATATGAATTCTGAGGTTTTGTGGGGAATCTTCTATAAGGATTCTAATTAAACCATGGTGAGCTAACTGTTGGGAACTTCCCTCTTGTAGCTTGATGCTTGTGTCTATTAGTGATTGTAGCAAGAAGTATGGTATCCTGAACCTGTGGTGAGGGGGTGTTTCTACTCCAAATCTTCACTCTTCAAGAAGCCTAAAATGATAGCGATAGACCACACTATACCTACCCTCACATGAAATTTATTTGATAAGTTGGCATCTCACCTCATTCCAGGGATATGGCAGACTTTCTCTCCTTACTCCATTTTTTTCCTCAATGGGTTCCCCACCTTCTAAAAAGAATTTCCTTTTGGAAATTTTGCTATCTCCTTTGTCTTCCTTCCTCCATGGTACTCCTAGCGAAAGTGTGGTAACTCTACTGATGAGCTCAAGGGTGAGTTGTATGGAGAGTCCTCTTACCACAACAGTGGCATGGACTCTGGTATGTGGAATGAGGGAGAGAGAAAAATCTTAGGCCATCTCATCATCATACCCCCTTAATTTTTTGAAATACTCCATCCAATTATGCCTTGTGAAATTTCTAGCACCTAAGGGTGTTGTTGGATTCTCAAAGTGTTAATGGGCTCCCTTCTATTAAACCCTCCTATCATCTTGGTTGGTGAAGTTTGAGGAGATGAGATGGTTGATACAATTTTCAAATGCAGAAGTAAAAAACTAAAATGACTGTGTGGACAATTCTCTTGCATAGCTGCCAAATTCACTCAAGCTAGACGATTTTTTTGTTCAATTTACATGTTAAGAGGGGTGTAATTACAGAGGCTGCATATTCATAGTGTTTGTTTTGGCCAACCCCCATGTTTTCTCCTCTGAAACTCCTCTCGGCCTATCTTGTAGATTGTCTTTGTGTATCCTGTAGGAATCCTGTGTGCAATCTATTAGGTTATCATGTTCAATCCTATAAGAATTCCTGTGCAGACAAACGATGGTGTCTTCCTTGATGTAGGTTGCCTAGGTATGAGAGCGACTTGTGAGAGTGAACCTTGAGGAAATGAATGCATGAATGGATGGGGACAACGATTACTTCCTCTTATGGTAATTTGGGGTGAGGTGGTGTGCTAGCAGCTAAGGTACGGTTTCCCTTTTTGGACTTGGTCCCCACTACCACCTCATCATTTTGCAATTCCTTGTAATCAACTCCCACTTCATTCTTCTGTAGCCTTAACTTCTTTTGTCCTTCTCCTTTCTATTTTTGAGTTGACTACTGCCACGTGTGAGAGGACAAATTGTTTTGTCTTTGGTGACTGAGTGAAGGTGGCCAAGCTAACTGGCCACCTTTCACTTTTAGACAAAATTACTCATAACCTTTACATATTTTGACTAAATTATGCACATGAGAGAGTGAGTGGGATACTTACCTATGGTGCTAATACCTTGCTGCATTTGTTGAAGACCTGAGGTGCTTGCTGTGTGTATTGGCTGCATGATATTCTTCTTCCCTTTTTTGTTGTTCTCTGATGATTCTTTTGTGGTGCAGGTACCTGGTGTTGAATATGATGGTGGTCTTGCTGCTTTGGAGTTCCTTCTGCTCTTGGATCATCATGCTTGAAGCTTGTCATTTGCATGATTTGTATTCTATGGGATAGGTTGCTACAAGATTTCGTACAAGATGTCCTGTAGTTGCTTCTCCCTCAGAACTCTTAATCATATACTTTGCCAGGACTTTGAGGATGGTGACATGGATGGAGAGGGAGAGTAGGAGTGTGGAGAATGAGGAATACTTAGGTGATGCTCCCTATTTCTCTTTGTTTCCTTCTTTTATCGATTCAAGACTGTGAAAGAAAAAAAATGAAATTGTTTTTATTTATTTTTTATTTTTTATTTATTTATTTTAGGGTGAATGCAAGTGTGAAGGTGGGCATAGGTATGGTCATGGAATGATGATATAGGGGTGCTATTTTATTGACATATAAGGTCATTTTTTCCCTTAGTATCACTTCCTATAAGATTTCTAGGTCATTGTGATTCCTACAAGATCATCTTGTAGGTTTTCAGAGGCTTTTGTAGCTTTACAAGGGATCCTGTAGAAAACATAGTCCCCTTGTAAAAAGAAGGAAAGGAGTGGAAAAAATGAAATAAATGGTAGAGTGATGAATGAAAATGAGTGGGAAAATAACAATGTGAGTGAAATAGGTCTCTTTGTGATCCTCCTTTGCTCTCTGATCGTCCTCCTTGTTGAGTTGCAAAATAGAAATTTTCATCGTTTTTCTCTCTTCCTTTTTTTTGGTTTTTAAAAACAACTAGGCTGCCTCTGAGAGGTTTTCATCCTAGTTGTTTTCCCTAGGCGCCTCAAGAGAGGTTTTCACATAGTTGTCTTTTTATTCTCATTTTATTTCTCTCAATGATTTGATGAGGTAGGAGTTGAAACTTACTCCATTACCATCATTGTTTTATTGATACCATCAATGAACTCTTGTTTTGCCAATGATCTCTTATAAATTTTCAATTGATGTCCTTTAACAAGTAAGGGAATGGCCTCTTCATCTATGGTTCTGATCTATAATGAACCATTATCATGGAATCTTTCTACAAAATAAGGTCCTATCCACCTTGTCCTTAACTTTCCCTTGACGTCTTTATACTTAGAATCATATAACAAAGCCTAATCACCTTCTTGAAATTTCTTTTCCTTGATATTCTTATCATGTTAGATATTACTATGAAGTTGAATTTCCTTTGTATGTAGGAGGGCCTACATTCTTAACTCATCTAAGCCATTCAACTAGAGAAATCTCTCTTTTTGTGCACTGCTGAGATCTAGATCTAGTTCGAATTCCATCCTTAATGTGTTATACTCAAACTCAATGGACAACATGGCCTCTTTCCCATAGACAAGCTCATAGGGTTTGAATCTAGTGGTGGTGTTCCACGTGGTATTATAGGCCCGAGTGGACTCAAATAGTCTATCTTCCCAATCCTTCTTGCTACTGCTTATCACTTTGGTCAAGATGCCCTCTAGCGCTCTATTGGTCACCTCCACTTGTCCATTAGCTTGTGGATGATAGGGAGTAGAGGTTCTATTCTTGATCTTGTGCTGGTTGAGAAAGTATTTAATCATGTTGGAGGTAAACTGGCTTCCTTGGTCTGTGACTAGCTCTCTAGGGTACCCAAATTTGTAAAATACATTCTCTCTTAGGAACTCAACTACCTTCTCTTCTATTGTTTCCTTAATTGCCTTGGTTTCATCCCACTTAGTGAGATCGTTAGTGCACACAATGATGTACTATTTTTTTTTGGAAGGAGGGTCGATAGGTCCATTGGAGTCCATGCTCGACTTGTTAAATGGCTCAAAAGTCACTTGAGGTTGTAGAGGCATTTCATCTCTTGGAGTAGGCCTTCCCATCATTTGGGACTGATCAAACTGACTAGTATATCTTTTCATATCCTGATGAATAGTGGGCCAATAATATCCTGCTTGTAACACTTTGAATGCTATCCTCTTTGCTGCAAAGTGACCTCCACAAGGCCCATCATGATAGGTTATAAGAATGTCAAAGACTTCCTCCTCCCTGACACACCTTCTCAAGATTTGATCTGGGCCAAGTTTGAAGAGATTTCCCCCAATCCAAGTGAAGGGGGAACCCTTCCTTACTATCTTGATTTTCTATTTGGAGGATAAGTTTGGTGGGAACTATGAAAATACCAAATAGTTTGCTATATGAGAAAACCATGGAGAGAGAACCGAAATAGCAAATAAGTGCTCATCTAGTAACTTGTCATCAACCATTCCCTCTTCACCTGTAGGAAAATTTAATCTGGACAAAAAGTCTGCAACAACATTTCCTTACCAGACTTATCAACAATAGTTAGATCAAATTTTTGTAATAAAAGTAAACATCTTATAATCTAAGCATTCACATCTAGTTTATTCATTAAATATTTGATTACAACATGGTCAATATGCATAAATGTTTGATAGTCTGTAATATAATGCCTAAATTTGTTCAATGAATGCACAATAGCTAGGAGTTAATTTTCGGTCACTGTGTAATTTAGTTCACCCTTTAACAAATTCGTACTGATAAAGTAGATATCATAAGGAAATTTTTCATCTATTTGACCTAGGGCTAATCCTATGGATTTGTGTGAGGCATCAGCATAAATATGAAAAGGAAGGGCTCAATTTGGTCCTCAGAGAATCTGGGCAGTGGTTAACTTGTTCTTTAGGATGTCTAAGGCCTCTTGATAGCTTTTTTACCATATAAACTCAGATTCCTTGGCCACGAAACTAAATAAAGGAGAGGCTAGCTTGCTAAAGTCCTTTATGAACCTTCGGTAGTATGCAAATAACCATAGCAAACTTCTGAAATCTCTTTACTTTTGAGGAGGGTGGACCTTTTGCATGATAACTATTTTGTTTGGGTCCACCTGTAGTCCTTGTTGAGATATTGAATGACCTAGCACAGTCCCTGTAGTCATCAAGAATTCACATTTTTCAGGACTAGGAGACAGGTTCATTTCAATGCATTTGTGCAATACTTTTCCTAGGTTGGACAGAGCCTCTTGAAAATCACAACCATAAGGTGTAAAATCATCCATATAAATTTCTACTGCATCATGGACTACCTCGGCAAAAATACTTAGGACTACATTCTCGAAAGTGGCAGGAACATTGCGTAGGCCAAAAGGAAGGACCCTATAAGAAAATGTACCCCAAGGACAAGTGAAGGTGGTTTTATCCTGGTCTTCCTAGCTGATATGGATTTGGTTGTACCCGCTGAATCCATCTAGGAAAGAGAAAAATATTTTCCTTGCCAAGCCATCTATCACTCGATCAATGAATGGTAGAGGAAATTGGTCCTTCTTTGTGGCTTTTTTCAACTCCCTGTAATTGACACAAATCCTCCACTTACCATTTTTATTTGGAACCAACACCAAAGGAGAGACCCAATCATTTTCGGAGATAGGGTAAATGAATCCTACATCTAATAGTTTTTTCAATTCTTCTTTGATTATAACTTTAAGAGTTGGATTCATCCTCCTTTAGGGCTATTAGACTAGCTTGTAACCTTCTTTGATGTATATGTTGTGAGTACACACTAAGGGGTGCACTCCCTACATTTCTTTGTAACTCCAAGCGAAGGCATCTAGTTTTTCCTTTAGTATGTTGCATAACTTCTCTTATTGGAGAGCATAAAGAGATGGGTTGATTTTAAAGGTTCTCTTAGGGTTGAATTCTACGGTTTTGACATGGAGGGGGTTGGAATCAGAAAAACATAGGTCAATTAGATGATTTTTCTGGGTTTCCTTTACTATATGTTCTAAGGTAAATGCATTGGGAATTGGACTTTGGAGTAGGTGTTCAATCAAATCATCTTCATGCTGTTTTCCTCCTCCCATGGTTGTTTCTAAAGTATAAAGTTGGGCAGAATAAACTTCACCTTCTTCCTCCTCCTCCAACCAAAGGTAGATCATGGTCTAGAGATGGCAAAGCAAGTGGGTATAGGACTAACTACTTGGACATATGCCCATTCTTGATGGTCATATTCCCAGCTCTGCAGCTGATGTAAGCATTGACAGTGGCCAACCAGGGTCTCCCAGGGATGAGAGGGTAACCAGTAAACTTAGCCTTAGGCTGGAGAACTAAGAAATCTGTAGGGTACTCCCAAGAGTCAATGGAGGCCATCACGTTCTCCATAATCCCATCAGGGGTCATGATGGAGCAGTCTGCAAGTTACATAATTGTTGTGGTCTTCCTCAATGAACCTTAGAGGTTGAGATTGAGTATGGTGTCCTTGGTCATGACATTAATGGCAGCCCGAATATTGATCAAAGTGTGTGGGGAAATGATGCCATTGATGTGCACATCTACTACAGGGCTTCCAAGGTCCAAATACTTTGGACATATTACCTACCCCAGAATTAAGTCGGATAGTTGTCCAATGACATTAATGGTAGGGGCATCTCTTCCTTGCCTCCCTGGATGCTTGAAGCACTTCTCTTAATCAACTTATTATAAATAGGAGCATATTTTATTGCTTGGAGAAGTGGAATCTTTACATGTATATTTTTCATTTCTCCCAAAAGTTCAGTCTCTTCTAGGGTAGGCTGGAGTGGTTGGGTTAATCTCTCAGGAAAGGGTGCATTTTCTTTAAGAATGATTTCCTATTTTTCTTCCTCAACCTCCCTAGGTGGAGGTGGAGGTTCGTTATCTAGGATAACTCTCCCAGATCTTAGATTAATATCCTGGATTTCCACAACATAAGCTAGATATGATGTCTCTCCATTACATACTTGCTGAGCTTATCTATTGTTCGGGTTCAGATTTGGCTAGGCAGGTATCTAGGGTTTCTTGGGTGGAGTAGAGTGTAACAGGTATGTTTGGCTAGGTGGTGGAGGTAATAAAGTTGGAGCATTGTTGTATTAAGGCCTCCACCCTTCGGGTGGTGCATTCCATTGAGGTTGTGGTGGAGCATATGGTTGAAATGACTGGCTGGCTGGATGGGAGTAATATTGAGATGCAAATGACCAAGGAGGAGGTGTAGACCAGGAAGGATGAGTAGGGGGTCCCTAAGAAGGTATGGATATGGTCTAGTTGGGGTTGTATTATGCATGGGATGACCCTTGCATGCCCTGCTAGTATGGTCTAGGCCCATGAGATCTCCTTTGGTTTATGTAGCAGAGTTGCTCTCTGACCCCTTCAACTCCTTGATATACATCTTTGAGTCCAGCTAAATAAAGGCACTTGTCTGTGGAGTGGTTTTCTTCATAGGCTGAGAAAATTTAAATAGAAATTAATGGACATTCATTCTTAGGTTTCCTCCTGGTGCATCTAGGATAGAAAATGGCCAAAGCTCTTTCTTCTTCCTCCTGCTTTCTGCGAGTGTGCATAGTGTCCATTTGTAAGGCAAGGGTTTGTAGCATCTCACTCTTGAAATCTTCCAACATGTTTCCAATTTCACCCTTGATGGATGATTTGGAAGAGGATGTACTAACCATAGGTTGACTACCCCTACCCTTTTTCCTAGCTACCCTAGAATGGTTTCTAAAGACATTCAGATATCCTCATAGGGTAATTGGTAGATATATTCTCCTGCTAACAAATGTAGGGTATCTAGAAGATCTTCCCTTACTCCCCTAAGTAGGGCCAGTTTTAGTGACTCAGGGTCAAGTGTGCACTTGTTGTTTTTGTAACTAATCTAGAATATTTCTTCATAGTCCTCTAGGGATTCATCATTGTCTAACGTCATCCTAAAAGTTTCCTCTTTAGTATCCTTTGACCTACATTAGTCTTGATACTTGTTGTCAAAGGCTTTCTGCATCTAAGCCCAAGTTCTGATGATATCCTCAGGTAAACCCATGAACCAACACAATACTACATCCTTGAGGGTAGATGGAAATAGTTTTAACTTTTGCTCATCATCCGTATAGTCATAGGTTTGACATATAAAAGAAAACTAAAATAGGAAAGTGCTAGGGTATTCTGCGGTCAAGCCATGGAAATGAGGTAGGGAAAAAGGGGCTTATATTTTTCATCTTAGTGTCCCCATTGGCTTCCCTGATGGGGAAGGCACCCTTGACTCTCTCTCTCTATTCCCTCTATCATTTCTATTTTTAGCCATTAGCTTAGTAGGAATGGGTTCTTCTTCTTCTTCTTCCCCTTTAGGTTCTTCAAATATGTCAGGTTTATCACCTAAGGGTTCCTCCAGTTCATAGCCACCAAAGAATAGGGAAGGTTGGTTATTTGATGCAGTGGGGGTATTTGGAAAAAAATTCCCTAAGTTATCCCTATTCCTATGAGGCATGAAAGGAAATGTTTTTGGGTTGGTTTTGTGTTTTTTTTCAAACTTGGAAAGTACTTTACAAAATTGAAATTGTTGATTAAATTAAAAATAATGATTGAATGAAATATTGCTTGCAATGGAAAGGAAAGAAGAAAATGTAGAATGAAAAAGGAAGCAACTAAATTACTTTTGTAGAAATAAACTAATGGCAGAATATTAGAGACAAGAAATAGAAGAAAGAAGCAATATTCACATATTACTCAGAGACCTCTCCGAAAATAGCACCAAAAAGTGATGAGCACCAGTATTGCAGCAAGAATGTTGCAACTCCTGGGCTACCAACTTTACTTTATCAACCTGGGGTTCGTACAAACTTGAAGGTGACAGTGCTATATACACAAGCAAAAGTGATGGTTCTGCCTTTTGTCACGATTTAGCTGGTGAGAGACCACTAGGGTTTTCATGAAAGACTTCTATGGAGTTAGAAGAAGCTTAGTTTCTAGTTGGAAGAAAGGGAAATCTAATATAAGGGAGAGCTACTCTACTGCAATAATGAAAATGACCGAAATTCAATGCTAAATCACACCAATTCCTAATAAATTGCCAAAAAACTATGCTTTGCAATAATGATAAATTAACATGAACAAAATGCTACTATATAAGCATGGAAGTACAAATAATCAAACATCACTAGTGTGCAAGTAAAGGGAGTGAAATAAATCTATTTTTTTTGTCTTTTCATGCAAAATAAAGTATGAAAACTAATTTCTTTTGGTGATGTGGTAGGTGAATTAAGGATGTTGAAGGATGGATGGAAGGTTTAGGAGATGTTTGGATGGTGTGGGAGACCCCTGGGAGACCTATTGTTGGCTTGAGGGGCCCTAACCCAAGTTCATCATTAGTTAGCCAAACAAATCCCTACACTATTGGCCCTTTCGGCATCAGCCCACGAAGCACGGACTGAAGTCTCACCCGAAGCAATATGGGGGGATGTTGGAACCATGTTTCTGCACCCTTGAGATGGTTGTGATGTTGGTTTGTTCCAACTATACTTGCTTTTAATCAAGTTGCTTATCCCTCTTCTTTACCCTTTTGTACCTTTGCGAAATGCAGCAATCGACTTTCGCGCGGCCCTAACTAGTGGAGGAAGTCTTTTTTCACTGCTAGGACAGCGAACTGTGATATCTCCCAGAGGAGGCTAAGTACCTTACTTATCTTATTAACATATATTATTTAGCTTCACATAATCATATGTTCTTACTTGCATTCATTCTTATTTATTGATAATTCCATATAATTACAGACTCGGCTCGCCCTGTGCACTCAGCTGCAGGGGCCCGTGCACTCAGCTGTGGAATTCTAGGCCTCTGCGTATTCAGTTGTAGAACCTCTACCTACACTATGACCCAAGACTTAGACTTCTAATTCAAAGCTATCTCTCATACATCATTGTTGATTAGTCCATGATTCCATGCTTCTAACTTCTTAGATCTTAGCTCTATTTATATAATCCATGGTCCATAGACCATGGGTACATTTCTTACAACCAACATTACACTATCAAAATAAGGGTGGACAACCCTATGACTCTTTAACATCTACATCCTCCATGCCCACAAAATGTGGAGTCTTTACATTTGTATTAAAAGATTGGAAAAAAGTATGGGCTCTTAGCCCCAAAACTGCCCTTGGGGGATCCCGTGCCCAATAGGCCCCCAACACAAACATGGTGACTCGCCCTCGAGTTACTCTGTAGGTGCGGATCTTTGCGTGAGGACCACCCATCTCTATTTGAATTTCTACAACTTCGGCAATGCACTGAGCGACCGTCTTTTGGACTTCTTCCACACATTATTCGGTGATCGTTGTTCCTGAACTACTACCCTAAATCCTTTGTTGAGTTTCTTGCAGCTACATGAGCTTTGCTTCAATGGAGGATGTAATTGTATATGCCTCATCAATCCATGGTTGTACCCATGCTTTTAAGACTGCTTCTTTGTGCCGAGCAGCATCCACCTATTGCTTGAGCACCTTTTCCTGCTACATCCGTGCAAGCCTTTGTGTAAGGGAAACTGTCTACGCAGTCCTTTTTACCTTGTCATACCTCTGTTATAGCTCACGCACCTCTGTTTCTAGGCGCTCTATATTCAGGTCCTCCTGTAGGGTGGTTAGGACCTCAAATGACTGTTTGAAGAGCTGCATGTAATCTGCCACTACACTGTCAATCACTGGTATTTCTATTGTGACCATGCTGGTATGCTGTTCTCTATCCTTCAACAGAGTTGAAGGTGGAGCCCTCAGCTGCTACTTTATGATCTGCAAGTTCAACTCCAACTGAACCCTGGCCATATTTTCTCTTGTGTCGCGCACCCTTGTAGCTAATTTACAGACAGGTGCCTGCACTGGTTCTTCTGCCTAAATGTCCAGCTTCAAGACCATATGACATGCTTCCTCCACAACTTGCATTATCTGTTTGTTCTTCTCCACTGCCTTGTTGCACTACAGGCCCAACTGTTCAATGTTGATGTGTTGCTCACTCAGTACCTGTAGATCTTGATTCTCCCTGGCCCGAATTTTTGCGATGACTCCATCCTGTAAGAGGTAGAGCATCTCCTGAGGGAGTGTATCCATGTTCAACTCTACCCCTTTCAAACTGATCACTTGTAATTGATAGGGCCTTTTTAATTTGAATTCAACCATTCTCCCCACATTCGGCCCATTAATGCTAGGTTGGCCACAGATTTTCAAGAATCTAACCCATAAAGTTCACCTTAAATTCCTAATACCCACTCCATTTGGCATGAAACCAAACATCAAATTGTGAATAGTGAATTTAATGGTCACTTTCTGGTAGACTTGCACACCAGCACAATTTTCTTCGCACTGTCACTGACCTTATGACACTTCGCTACTTCAGGTAGTCCTGAAATCATGTAGCTCTCGGGTAGTGTAGTTTATAGTCTAGCGCCTCCTTTCAGCTGCCTGGAGCGCTAAGTCTGTGCTATGTTTATATAGTCACATGGATAGATCGTTGGAGTATGGCTTCGAACGAATGCCATTGAATTTTCTTGGGAAGGGTTCTCCATTTAACTTGACCAGTTGTACCGTGCCTCAGTCAGTAATATCCTTAATAATATACAACCCTAACTAGTGCATCCTGAAATTTCTGGGGAATTATCAAACTTACTATCATACAAAAAAACTAGATCATTTACCTTGAATGTGCGTAGCTTAATGTGTTGGTCGTGCCACACATTTTCATGGTGCATTTCAACTTGCTGGTGAAATCCAGTCAAAAAATGTTCTTCTTCGAGCTCATCTAGCCGCGTGAGACTCTTCTCCAGGGCTCCATGATTTTTCATACCTATGAGCACTATTATGCATAGAATAGGCATGATGTACTCCATAGGCATTGTGGTTTCTAGTCCATAGACAAGCCTAAAAGGTGTCTATCCCGTCAGCTTCTTGCATGTTATCCAATATGCCCATAACACTGCAGGTATGCGTAGGTCTGAATCACTTCGCTGAGCATTGCATACCTTGGTCAGTGCATTTTCAAGCACTTTGTTGAATGCCTTCACTGTCCCATTAGCCTGTGGGTGATAAGGTGTGCTCTTCTGGTGATACACCTGAAATTCCTCCGTTAGTGTGTTGATCATCTCATTCAGGAAGTGTGTACCACGATTGCTCATCAAGATCTTCAATCATCCAAATCGCATCAGTACATGTTCAAATAGAAACATTTTGGTAGTCATGCTTGCGCAATCCTTCACCAGCTGCACTTCTACCCAACGATTCAAATATTCCGTTGCAGTGATAATATACCTCGCACCTATATTTCCTTGAGGTTTAATAGGTCCCTCAAAATCTATTGCCCACTTTTCGAAAGGTTGCAATGTCATTTCTTGATTCAAAGGAATTTCATCCTTCTGTGATGGCCTTCCTATTCTTTGACATATATCACATGCTTTGCAATATGCTTTTGAATCCTAATGAAGGGTTGGCCACCACAGCTCTACACATAGAATCTTCTGTACAGTTTCTCTTCCTGCATAATGTCCTCCAGTGGCACCCCCATGAGCATCTATGAGGATGCTACTCCATTCAAACTCATGGATATACCTTCACAATATTTCATCATTCCCCATCTTATATAGAGGCCCAACAATGACAAAGAAATCTGTCGTGCACACCACTAAATCCTTGTTTTGCTGGACATAGTATCCTTCCGGTGCAATTCCAATTTTCAGAAAGTGTATTATATCCTCAAAATGTCCATCTGTGATGCGCACAACAAAGAGCTCCACATTACGTAATCCTTCCTCCAAATTGGTGGGTTCCTACCCTATCTCAATGCACAATAGGTGGTATGGTCCCACATTCAATTGTCCTAGCTTCATAACAACTTCAAAATCATATTCGTGGAACAATAAAAGCCATCTACAAATGTGCCCCCCAACACAGGCTTATTGACCAGGTACTTTAGTGGGGAGTACAGGTGCACCTGCTCAGGTTGCAACTTTTCTTCATAGGCTTGCATCTATGTGTGTGAATCATTTTTCCCATCATACTTGTCTATCAGTCACATCTTAGGCTTCCTAAATCGTTCTCACATCATTCTCCTACATTTGCGCAAATCATCAAAGCTTCCTTTGTACGTAAGCCACCATCTTGCAAGCGTAGAGCACAGTACCTAGTCCAAGGCCTAGAGGTGTTACTTTTTTGGCACCTCCCTTTCAAATGCATCCAAGAAGGTAACTACCTCAGTTTGACCATTGCAAGTAGATATATTTCTTACTTCTGATGGCACACAACGTAGTGATCGGTTCATCATGTTGCAATTTAGCATAGTTACCTCGTGTAACTGATTCTGCCAGCGTTCTGTTTCTTCGTTGAAATCTGAAGTGTAGGAACTCTCGCGCTCCCATGTTATCTGCCGATCCGTAGTGGGATTCACCTAGTCTTTGTCTCACATTGTTATCTTATAGATGTAGTCCAGATCATCATCATTCTCATAGTCATGGACTAGTTTTGTATAGTGCGATCCTTTAGCAGGATCTAGGGGTATTATTATGTGTAGTGATTTTTTCTCAAAGATCATCTTTTGTTTCTTCATATTAATTACCCTGTTCATATCAGTAGCCCAGTCAATTCCCAGAAGCGCAGGGTAGGGATTGTTGTCATCAACAATCTCTATTACTTCAAAATCTGCTAGGGCGTTCGCTCCCTCAATATCCATAGTTACTCCATGCAATCGCCCCATGGGTATGATTTTTTGTTGATTCGCCATCCTCAATTGAATCAGAGACCATTGCAGTGCAGGTCTCCCCATTTGCTCCCATGTTTGTTTTAGTAAAACATTTGCATCTGATCCAAAATCCAGAATGACTTGATCCATCTCATATTCTCCAATCTGCATGGTCAGTCTCGTTTCACGCCCCGTCCTTGTTTTATGCTTTCTGATATTTCATACTATGCATGGTTCTCCTAGCGTGGTCCCAACACATCTGTTGATGAGTTCCTATAACCCTTTCACGACCTTACTGTCGTGCAATAACTTCATACAGGTTTCTAGGAGTATTGTGAGCATAGAGGGGTCCATCTCTGGCTTAGGATTATCTTTGCGTCCTAAAGTGGAGGCCTTAGCAAAGCTCTTCTTAGCTTCCATGAAGGTTTCCCGAGCACACTCCAAATCAAACTCAGCTTCTTTCATTAAGGCTTTATGAACCTAGGTACTATCTTCTGGCTCTTTCCCCTTGTCATCTCTTGTTGCGATTCCACTTTAGAGCACTATATTTACATTCGGATCTTCCTCGTGTGGCTCAGACCTCATCATCTATAGGTTTTGAGTTGGGGGAGGTGGTAGCACTCCTTTGTCATGTATCCTAGCTACCAGCATAGGACAATATTCGGTTTCACAATCAAATTGCGTGCAATACTTGCATGACAGGTGCGTTGGATTAGTGCAATCGTGGGCATAGTGTCCCGGCCTTCCGCAATTGTAGCAAGTCAACTGTCTGTGACCTCTACCATGTCCTCCTCTACCTTGGCCTCATCCTCGCCCCTGAAATCCTATCCACATCATCCTTGCATTCTAGACAAGGGGCCGTGTTTTGGCCTGAACTCTGTAGGCAGGCGTTCTATCAATCATCAATTCATAGCTCCTGCAAGTATGCTCATCACATCCCACCGACCTACAAAAGTTACAGAACAACTGTTGTGGAGTTTGTGTATACTTTTGTAGTAGGTGGAAGTTATCCGTGGCATGCTTTCTGGCTATTTGACAGATAGTGCACCACAAAGCAGGCGTCATGCTAGGTCCTGCTTGAGCTTCCAGCCTTAAAGGCATTGGTCCTCCTCTTGCAAGGTAATTTGTAAACACTGGGCAATAGTGTTTGTCATGACCCTCACTCTTGCATTTCATGCACCATACTTCTTCATGTACCTCTAGCTGAACTGTCCTATCTTGCTTCAAGCTTTGCATCTCAAGGCATAGATTCTTCAGCTGCGTGTGGATCTATTGAACTCCTAGGTTAGGATCTTGTATAAGGGTCTCAAGTAGTCTCATGGAAATCTCCAAGGCCTCTGCCTAAGTAGTTATCTTCTTCTATGACAACACACTTCTTAGGTGTGGTAGTAGCGAATCCACAAACCACTCGTGATGTTATCCGTCTTTCAAATTCATGTTGGCTTCGTGGATCGTACATTTTAGCCTTTGATCTAGTTCCCAAGGCATCTTGCCTAGTAGCATTTTGATCTCTTTGAATCCAACAATCAACTTCACTTTAGATTTAGGCCTGCTAAATTCCCTATTCAGTCCTGCTAGGATGTCCGTTACTCTAGCATTCGGGTTATCATTGGAGTATTTAATATAACAGGTGAATGCGCAATCCTGTAGGGCACTAACTAGTGTTTCTTTATTTATATGGTCATCCATAACACCTTGAGCTTCCCATAGAACCCTCAAAATGAACTAGAATTGGTCTAGATCTTCATTTCCCAAGCCTTTTAACAAAGGAAACTTCACTGTGTTCGCCATACTGAATCACAGTGGTGGTGGAGGTGGTATGGGCGAAGATGGAGGTGGTATTCACGAAAATCATTGTCTTCAAGGAATTTAGACTTCTATGATCCATAACATTTGTTTAGAAACTTTCTGGTGAAATCACATAATTTATCATTTGTCGATGCGTTTCAAACCAACTAGTGTGGTTCATCGTTAGGACAAGTTGACGATGAACCACACTAGTTGGTTCGAAACGCGTCGACAAATGATCAATTATGTGATTTCGCCAAAAATTTTCTAAACAAATCCTTGTATTATCAGATGAATAGCACTTTATGGAGAAACCTTCGTGATTCCTTCCTCATCCCCTCATAGAGGTGAAATCAAGGAGCTATTGTTGGCTTATTGGGCCCTAACCTAGGCTTGGAAGAGTTATTAGCCAAACAAATACCACAGCTACCGGCCCTTTCGGCAACAGCCCACGGAGTGTGAATAGAGGTCTCACCCGAGGTAGTAGGGGAGGGTGTTGGAACTAGGTTTCTGCACCCTTGGGCTGTCTTGATGTGGTCTGGAGGGGTCACAAACCATTTTGTGGCCTCGCGCCACTCTGTACTGTTGTCGGGGTTCCGCGTAGATCCACACAGGTGTGTCTTCTTATTAATGAATTTATTATAGATTTACTCTACTTCTTGTGGTCATTAAGCAAATATTTAACAATATTACCCAATGCACATCATTATCATTCATAAGGATAAGCTAAAACTCATATAACAGACGCATAAACCAGAATACAACCAGATTTGCAATAACTCAGAATCAACACAATATTTTAGAACCAACTTATATTTTATTAATATCTTCGTTTCAATACAACCTTCTTTATGCCCTGTGCACATAGCTATAGGGGTCCACGCACACAGTTGCAAACTCTATTAGGCCTCCGAGAACACAGCCGCGAAGCCTCTATCTAACCACTAACACCCTTAACTCCAACTTACAGATGCAAAATCACTATTACTTTCGCCAACCGATAACACATTAGATCTTTTTCCAGAAAGCTACCTCTACCCTTAGAGCCTCGATTTGTTTATATATTCCCATGGTCCACAGACCATGGGAAGGCCGACTTACTTCCTATTATTTTATATTGTTTTTGGGTGCACAATCCTTTGACTCGATCTATTACATTTTGCATCTCACAAACTTCGTGGAACTTTTACAATATCATTACCTGCCTTTAGGATCCTTCTCAGGATCATGTCCTAGTTCCATAATGATTTCCTCCAATGTCTTTATTTTGTTATCTTCGGCCAAGGAAGACATTCTCTCTAGATCCAACTAAGTGTTTGTATTTTTTAATGATTCCTTCAGTTGATGGGCCAGCATAGCCTTGTCTGCTAGAGTGGCATAGACCATTTCCCCTGTTTTCTTGTGTAGCTCTATTTTGTCCATTGGGTGTATGTCTTTGGAAAGGACCTCTAAGTTTGTCTTTATATAGTCTGCAGCTGTCTGTGGCTGTGGTATCTTCGGCTTAAAATGACTTAAGATCATTTTCTCTTCCTTAAAGTCATAAGATGCCATTAATCTCTGCTGTTTGGAAGCTGTTGTCTTGAGGAATTGATCATATAGTTGTACTCTTAACAACTCATTTTGAGCCTTGATTTCCATGAAAGTTCCTTTAATCCCAGGTGGTTGTTTGCTTTGCTGCCTTGAGGAGGATACCTCCATACCGTGCTGCCTGCCTTGCTCTTACTGGAATGAGCTGGTAGGTGTTTGATGGCTAGTTTCTTTCTCCCTCCTTGGACTCTCTATGATTTCTTCACTTATTTCCTCCTCAACTTGAGGATCAATTCTTGGTCTTTTGGCCTCTGGCTGTTGTGTTGAGCCACTAGCAGGTGTAGTTTCTTCCCTATCTTGCTTCTTGCCCCTTTCCTCATTAATGGGAGTCTGTAATGCTGGAATCTATGGTGCCTCAGTCTGCTATGGAGGGGCTTGCCCTTGACCCTGCTCTTTTGAGGTAGTGGGTTGTTCAGTCAATGTTTCTTTATCTGCAACCATTACCTCCTTTCCTTTTGCTGTACCTATCACTGGTGTAGACCTTTCTTGGGCAGCTTGTGAAGCTGCAGCAATTGATGTGCCTTCTCCAACTTGCTGTGGCAGTTTGAATGTCACCTGCTCACAAGAATCCATGTCAAGAGTTTTTTCCAAATCTTTCACATTTTTCTCCATTAGTTCTTCTTGGGTGAGCTCTTCAACTAGTGTACCTTGCACCCACTCATCTTGATTTACAAATTGTTCTATTTGTGGGATTTTGTAATGTTCATAGGTTGACAGCCTATATTTTATTTTTCTGGCATTGATAAAGCCATATGGGTCATAAGGGACCCACCAAAAACTCCTTTTCAACTTGACTTTTTCCCTCAATATTTGGTCAGCATCTTGCCAACCTTCTTTCTTGTTCATGAGAAAGGGGCCTAGTTGGTCTTTGAATTTCAACCGAGCTTTTTTCTTGGCACTATGAAAATGAGTTAAATCTGAATTAATGACTTGCCTGTAATATTCCAAGGAAAATAGTCTCATTGGTACATATCTTGGCATCCTGTAGGGACAGAGCTCATAGCCATAGACCCTAATGACAGTGTGATTCTGGTAGAAGTA
This sequence comes from Pinus taeda, assembly GCA_000404065.3. Classification (NCBI taxonomy): domain Eukaryota; kingdom Viridiplantae; phylum Streptophyta; class Pinopsida; order Pinales; family Pinaceae; genus Pinus; species Pinus taeda. The sequence goes on from APFE031694466.1 coordinate 42,281, forward strand.
CCAATCACCTATTTTGTAGTTCTTTGAAAGCTGCAATATTTTCTGCATGTCATAGGATAACCTAGCAGGAGGAGTTCTCTTCAGGAGACAAGAAACTGGATAGACAAACAGGTCAATGAACTCACAGTAAGAGTAGGGGGAATTGTGGACTTCATGAAAGACTGAGGTCCAGAAAATTACAGACCTCTTTTCTCCTTTAGAGTCTAATCTTTTGATGGGGCATTGGAAGCAGTCTGGTTGATAATACATGAATAGATGGTAGATGTAAGAAGAGTATTTGAAGACTCCCTCCCTATCCAGTTTCATTAGTTGGTCATGTATCTTATTGGAGATGAATTTGGCATATTTGTACTTCACAACAGGGGGTTGTCCTGGGCTATATGCAGACAACAAGACCAGAATAGTTTCATCAATGTGCTCACTTGTTTTGAAACCCAACACATAGGATATCATATCAACTAATAACTTGCCCACTTCATTGAAATTTACATAGAGAAAAGGAGGTGGCTCTGTAGGCTGGCGATATGCTCTCATGAATACTTTGGCAATTCAGGCTATTTCTGAGCTGGAGAGTTTAGGACCTTCATCAAGTAGGAATTTCATAGAGAGAGGGACCAGAAGCTGAGTTTGCTTGAAGTTTAGCATTTGGTTGATTGAATCAAGAGTTATATGGAAGAGGGTGCTCCCAGATGAAGACTTGATTGCTCTTTGATTTGGCTCATAGTTTTCATCACAGAGGTGGATTATTTCAGGGAAAATGTTGACAGAAGGGAGGAAGTAAATGGGCAAGTTTGATTCCCATATTCCATACATATCACACTTGTTCAAGAAACTATTTCTCAGCTAGCAGAAGGTCTGTAAGTGATTTCTGTCGCCAACCAAGTCTTGAATTAAGTGGTCCCTATCAGCCAAAGGCATTGCTTCAAGTTCCTTGTGAAGTGCATTTAGAGGAGTGATGTTTAAGGCAGCTGGAGTGGCCATCTTTAACTTCTCTGTGTTTGTAATCTGGAATTTGGATTTGTGCAACAAATGAGGACTGAAAATTGCCTCTGAGGCTTTGTTAAGGAGCTGAAGGCCGAGCTTTGATATAGGACTGGCCTCACTGTGTAAAGTCTATGGTAAAGAGGCAAATTTTGCAGAGTTTAGACAAGGTTTTTTTTATGAATTTGCTGGATTTACAGGCTCTGTGAGTAAAATGTAGAGGAAATGGGATAGTTTTAGCCACAGGGGTGAAATTTTGCAGAGGATTTTGAGAACTGAACTCAATGCATGGGCAGTTTGAAGAATCTACCGGCGGAAATGGGCTCAAAGTGCGTTTTAATGACCAGTTTGCACAAGAGGGAAAAGTTTTCCGGTTTGCTTTTGGACAATGGCTCACATAGTAAATTAACAGGTGGTGATGCACAGGTAGGTTCTTTAGTCAATTTTAATCGCGAATTTTTCAAAAAAACAGGGTTATGGTGAACAATGGGTAAATACCTGTTTTTTATGGTGCATAGGGCAATTAGCAAGTACAGTGTTGAGGTGAAGGGCCAAATTTGCAGAAGGAACTCGTTTGGTTGGCTAGGCAGAGTTCTGGAGGCAAACTTGTCGTAAACGGCATGCACGTTCTCCACAAGTGCATAATAGAAAATAAACAAAACCCGTCGTTTTCATGACTTTTTAACGAAGTTTGGACTTTTTAGCACTTTTTGGCACTTTTTGGGATGACATCATCATGACGTGTTTTTGGTGCGTAGTGGGTACGGAGAGTGTCGTGGCAGCTGATGCGAGTGGTGACATTAGCGGATGATGTGGCAGCACTGCAAGGGAGTGGGGGATCGATGTGGACACGACGTCATCAGTGACGTGGGAGCTGACGTCAGGGGGCAGTTTGCGAGCGGTAAGCAGTTTTCCCCACACCGCCTTTGGCCCAGGTTGGTATTGTAGAGGGGGGCTCGGATCACGCTGGGAGACTAACGCGTGGTGGGGGTATGGCAACAATACTGCCCATCCCCCGGATGCTAATCTTCGGTGGATAAGGGGCTACGATATGGCCTCCAACCATTGGATTGCGGGTGGTGGATTGGACGGTGGATAGGAAGCGATGAGCGACGAGCAACATTGGCGCGAGACCCGTAGAACATTATAATATTGTTTGTTAATGCGGCAAGTTTCAATACTTTGGAAAAATGGGTTTTATGTTTTGAACAGACGGAAAGCGTTTAGGTGGGGAGGGTTAATATAGTTATTAATCTAACAAAATGTTAGATTAATCCTAAGGAATTGAATGTGGAAGGGCTAATACAAGTCCCCAATGGACTTAGTATTTCCAAACGTAGGTTATATAGCTATAATGCTATGGGGTAGGGATATTTACACTTTTTTGGGGTTTTTATATAGTTTTTTTTTAATAGGGATGGGTAAATGATTAAGGGAGCTAAATAATAGAGTTAGAGGTTAGTATGATTTTATGGATTGAAACTAAATGGATGAATGCTAAGTTTATAGAATGAAAACTTAGGCATAGGGAAGTGAAAGGAGTATGGAATGATCATTTTACACAAGAAATGTGGCTTCTTTCCACTAAGTAAACTCAGAGATCAACTTAGCATTTCTCATTAAATGAAGTGAAACTAGATTTATTGGGCAAATCCCACAGTCCTTGAGGGGATGTTAGTAAAATATTTATGGGGGAATGAAGGGTAATTAGTCATGCTTCCAAAGTTATACAACCAAACAACGGTCATGGTGCCAATGTCATTGATGAGATGAGTCTTTCTTGACAAGACAAAAAGTGATTATAACCTTGCTTTTGCAACCTCAAATTGCCTACCCTGCCTAATACACCTAGCATTTTTTCTTCCTTTGGATTGGGTGCACTTGAACTAGCAAACCTTGATCTTCCTCTTTTTTTTTTTTGACTGCCCTCCTATCTAAATCTACCCTTATATCTTCCAAGGGCCCAGATTAAGCAGTTGGGCTCCTTATTTTCTCTACCTATCTACTCATCTGCCCAACTTAAATTGTTTGGAAAGATATTCATTCTCTATTCTACAATAACAAGTTAAAATATGGAATGGTCCAGATTGAACTGTTGGGCCATCCATCAAGTGTGATAAACAACAATATTTGCACATTGTGAACTTGCAAATAAGATAGCAGTGGCATTTTAACTGGCCACTTTCCTGGTCTGTTGGTTTGGGGTTCATTTTTACTATTTTTCTGACCAATTCATTTTCTTGCATTTTGTTATTCTTTTAAGGCATACCCTCTTTAAATTTTTTAATTTTCTTTGTATGTATACAAAATATAGAACCTTTGCAGCATGCAAGGATGAACATATTTGGCATTTCCATAGTCAATCATGAAAAATGAAACCTATTGGTATAAGAACCTAATAGTGGCTCCACTTGGGGATGGCTTTTCCTGGTGAAAAGCCAAGAACAGTAGGTCAGATGGCCTTATTCTTAGTTGGCTGCTATAATTCAAAAGTTCTTTCTCCTGGAAACCAATGATCTGAACCTTTGTAGCCTGTATGCAGTCCTTATGAGCTTATCTGTGCAAAATTACAGCTCTATCTTTGCTAGTTTCTCTGAGTGCTTATTAACATCTTTATACTTCCCAAGTTTTCCTTTCAATTTCTTGTGGTAAATTCAAAATATACACCAAACTTGGTGTAATTTCTTGACTTTTTCCTCAAAATCTGTTGCATCTTGTTCCTTACCTAATTGCTGTAAATGAAAACTGATGGAAATACAAACATTTATGTACAATATACAGTTGTGTTATGTTGATCAAAGGGAATTAAAATAGTGCTTCAACATTCGCCCATTGACTGGGCCTTCCTTAGTATCTGTGCCATCCAAACTCTTCAAAAAATAGGCGTTGTTACCTTGTATAGCCTGAATAACAAATGGCCCCTTCCAAATAAAATCAAATTTCCCATGTTTGCCTTTATCTTCCCTCCTGGAGTCCCATTTCAACACTTTATTTCTGATGAAGAAATCTTTAACTTTTGTTCTTTTATCAAAGATCTTCTTGAGTTTATCTTGTAGTACATGGGTTCTGTTATATACTTCTTATCTTGTCTGCTGCAAGTGAATGGTTTGATTGATCCTTCTCTGAATATCATTAGGTTCTGCTTGTACTTCTTGTAGTAATTTGATCATAGGGACTCCCAAAGAGGAGGGGAAAACAGCCTCTAGACCGTATACCAATTCATATGGACTTTCTCCAATGGACCTTTTTGTGGTTAATCTGTCTACCCATAGTGCATTCACAAGTTTTTTGTGCCAATTCTTTTTATTCTCTTCTAGGACCTTTTTGATGATGTTGATGAGGCTTTTATTGGAGGATTCAGCAAGACCATTACCTTGAGGGTAATAGGTTGTGGAGTTACCTAATGTAATATGGTATTTGTGGAAAAAACTGATCATTCTCTTGGATTTGAAGGCAACAACATTGTCTGTTATTATCTTTTCTGGACAACCAAATCTAGATAGGATATTGGTCTCTAGGAATTGGATGATGATTGAGTCATTGGCTTGCCTACAAGGGATGGCCTCTATCCACTTGGTAAAGTAATTTGTGGCTGTCAAAATCCATCTATCCTGGCCAGAAGATGAAGGGTGGATCTCCCCAATGAAGTCTAAACCCAATTGTTGAAATGGCCTTTCAGTTGAAATGGGTTTGAAGGGCAAGGGCAACAGTTTTTTCTTTCCTTCTGTTGGATACCTATACCAATAGGTTTCATATTTCATGATTGGCAAATGTAAGTGCCAAATATGCTCCATTTTGCTGTCACAAAGGTTTCATATTTACAAGAAAAGAAGGTGTACATAGGCCTACATTTTCACAAAAGTTTATGGATGACCCAACAATCTAAACTGGATCATGCCATGTTTTCAATTTATGTTGTGGAAAAGAGAATGAAATCTGTCCAAACTGTTTAATCTTGGCAGATCAGTAGCTAGGTAGAGAAGCTAAGGTTCCCAACTACTTAATCTGGGACCTTGGAAGGAATAAGGGTTGTATTAGATAGCAGATGAAAGCAAAAAGCCAATGAAAAGAAAAGGCATTCAAAGGGTTTGCAAGTCCAAGTGCACCCTCCAAGAAGGAACAAAAAAATGTTAGGAAAACTAGTTGGGTAGGTAGATGGGGTTGCAGAAGTGCTGTCTCTTTCAAGACCAAAGGTGATGAAACATCTATAAGAAAGGCAACACACTGGAGCATGACTAACTCCCTTGTTTTCATTTGTATATCACTCATTACTAACACCCTTTCCCAAGCTGTACAGAGCACAAAAGTTTATATCTTTGTTATATTCTTATGGCCTTAAAAGCCACATTTCTTGTGCAAAAATCTTTTCATTTTGATCTACTCCTGATTTCAAGCTATTTTCAAAGAAAACTTGGTTGAACTAGCCCTCATTCATATGTTCCCTCCATGTTAACAACTAACTCTACTACTTAGCTCCCTATACCCATTATCCCTATTATTATAAACACCATGGTGTATAAACCCCACAACGCATAAATATCCCCTCCTTGGCACTATAGCCATAGGTTCACTCCCTGGGGATTGAATTAACACCTGGTTAAGGTCAAGAACCCATGTTCCACCTTTTGCTCCATCTCAACCGGTTTCCCTACCCAAAAGTTCCATTTCGACCTTAAAAACCCTTGAAAAACCTTTTAATCCCATAAAAAACACCCAAGAGAGGAAAAATATTATGAAATTATCCTTCCCCCGCCTTATCCTAAGGTCGGGAGCCAGTTTGCCCTTTCATGTTGTATAAAAACCATTGGACCCCTTTCCCTATAGTTTCTGCCTTCATAAAGATTTATGCCCAAACTTTATATAAAACCCGCAAATTGCATGTTTTCCTAAGGTTGGCGGACCGAATTATTTTGGTAAGTAAAACTATTGAAAATTCTTCAAAAAAATCAATTAGCGTATGGAGGGTCCTGCCGTCACGTTTGCCGAGAAATATCATTGTTTAAAGCCCGCCCACGCACAGTTACAGCTCGTGCAGACTACCCGTCCGATAACCATCAGATAGCATCTGTCCCAGATCTACGGTTGGCGTTGATTTCGGGAAATCCCGACATCCGAAAGTTAATAAAAGCAGCAGTTACAGCCCGTGCAAGTTGAGCGCCCGACAGCCGTTGGATCACGCGCCTCCAGATCGACGGCCCACATCAATATCGGAGGACCCTACACATCTGACAGATACCTTCCGATATCTCTCAGACGCTTACGTCACGCGGGGACAGATGGCGCGCCCAAGTTCCATCGGAGCCCGTCTGACAGTTTCTTCGCCGTACAGGAAGGGTCCCGATATGGTGACACCTGTCTGTCCACGTCCCCGTCCGGCTGTCTCGCACATCACCACCACGCCTGCCCACCTCGTCCATCATTCGCCCACGTGGTCACCACTTCATCGCCCCTGTGGACCGGTCGTTGACCGCCACGTCACCCGATGACGTCCTGCTGACGTCATCCAACCCGGTCCCCCATGATGACGTCATGCTGACGTCATCCAAAAAGCACGCCAATAAAACTAAAAAGCCATATTTTCGCCGTTTTTTCGCAATTTTGTCATATTTTTCAGAAAAACACTGCTCCACTGTCTGCATGTAATTCACGACGACCGTTCAACCAGCCAGCCCGCGACCATTTTCAAAGAATCCAGCGCGCTAACCCAACTAATTCTTCAGTCCAGGCCATTGTTTAACAGGTATTTGAGTCTTCGTCCTCCTGCGAACTGGTTTTTTCTTAAAATTCTTGTAAAATCCACCACAAAAAGCCATAAGATTGAAATTCCACCGATAAACCAACTATATCCTACCCTCATTCGACCGTTTAGAGTTAAAACACAGCGACACAGACCTCATTTAGACTGCAAATTCTGCTAAAAACCTACCCTGTTCGCGCAATCGTGGACTTACTGCATTACTCCCAAACTGTCAAGGGAGGTCTGTCCCACAGAAAGCCCTTCCCAAAAAGCCCAGCATTATTATCCTTGACTGTGCACCAACCCTGTTAAATTCAGTCCCCCTCAATTTCACTGTTTCAAGCAGCATACCTGGCATTGCAGAGATTACTTGGATCAAACATGGATACCCCTGCAGTCCTTAATGTCACTCCTCTAAATGCTCCTCAGAGAGAGCTAGACTGGCAAGATTTGGCAGACCTGGATTACCAGATCTCAGAAGACTGCCGATCAGGATGCACATTCCACATTCACCTGCTAAATGAGTTCAGAGCTAGGCACAGAGATGGAACAGATATCCTAGGCATTTGGGAGTCTTCCCTCCCAACTTTTAAAATGCCCCAAGTCACACAATTCCCTGACCTCATCTACTTATGTGCCAGTTGTTATGATCCAATACAGAGGGCTGTAATCAATCCCCAGGGTGAAGTTGTATTCTATACCACCCCTCAGGCCATCAGGGATATGGTTCAATTCAAAACTCACAAGAAACTGGTTCCTCTATCCCTACTAGACTTAATCAACCAAGGGACCAAGATACTCACAGAGGCAGAGATCCTGAAATTAAATCAACTGTTTATTAGCAAGTCAGACACAGTGCTGCATCCTCCCATCTTTGATGGATACCTAAATCAACTTGGACTAGACCTGGCCCATATGGTAAGCTCAGTTCTGGGGTATAAATCAATGGAGTTTATAGAGGAAACTGTGCTAGTCATGATGACAATGTTTGCCCCTGGTAAGGCCCCTATCTGCTATGACTATGCCACATACATCTCTGACAAAATACATGAGAAATTCCTGCACCTATCCAGAGAGAGGGTGTTCAGATACACCTCATATATTTATCATCTTATTCTATATCACCAACATGAAAAATTCTCTTTTGAAATCAAGAGAACTGATGCAGCAGGAAACCCAAGATCAGTTGTATACTGGAGCTCAATCTTCCACATCCGTTTTTACTCACCTTATACATATTGTGAGTTCATTGATTTGTTCATTCATCCGGCCTTATCTCTGCTTATGACAGAACCTCCTCCAAGACTCTCTGATGAAATGCAGAGAATTCTACAGTTGTCCACTGCCTATAGCATAGGAGACTGGTATTTTTACCAGCATCACACTGTGATTAGGATATATGGGTGTGAGATGCGCCCATTCAGGCTACCCAAATTTGTGCCCATGAGGCTCTTTGCCCTGGAGTATTTCAGACAATTCGGCAATGCCGATCAGGTCCATTTTGCAGGGAAGGGCAAGAAGGCACAACTCAAAGTTAAAAACCAGCTCGGTCATTTGGTTTTAAACAAAAGAGAAGGATGGAAGCAGGCAGATAGGATGTTGGAGGGCCTTGGCCTAACACTCAGTTTCCCCTGGAAGCCCTATGACCCCAATGGCTTTATATCTTCAAGAAGATTAAAATATAAACTCTCTAGTTATGAGCATGAGAGCCAGCTCCATATATCAAGACATGCCAACCAGCCAAAGTGGAAGAAAAACACCTTAATAGAGCCTGTATCTCAGGAAGAGCTAGTAGAGAGGGCTAGAAGACATTTGTTAAAAATGGATGACTTGGAATGTCCTCCTCAGGTGCCTGCCCTACCAAGTTCTCATACAACAGCGCCAGCTTCCTCTTCTGCAACACAACAAGGGGCAGCACAAACTTCAGATCAGGGGCAGAACAAAGGTAAAGACAAAGAAATGGAAGAAACAGAGGGCCAACAGGGCCAGCAAGGGCAACAACAGCAACACCAGCAAGAAACTGATCATCAGGATCAAGAAAAGCAAAGAGCAGAAGGCCAAGCAGCCACCCAAGAAAGAGCAACCAATATGGCGCCTCCTAGATAGGATTCTAGGGTAGCCTCTTCTGTCCTCCAAACCCCTCAAAGGGAGGACACTAGCAGAAAAAGAGAGAGGGAGACCCCCCTCACAGAAGGACCAGATAAGAGGCAGAGGCTCAACCCTTTCTCAGAAGAAGAAATGCAAAGCCTAGAGACCTCTGCCAGCTCCTTGCAGTAAGAACAGGATAAAGCAGCACTTGGGGAGGTCAACTCCTCAGGACAACAGCACAATACAGCTGCAGGCATAAAGGAGCAGTTCAAAGACGCCAAAAGAAGGAGTGAGCCAATAAAGATTAAGCTCTATAATCATTTGTTGAATATGGCTCCACCAAACCAACAAAGGCTAATGGCTGCCTTTGATGTGCAAGAAGGTAAAATGACTATGAGCCATTTTGCCCCTACAGTGCAGCAACCTCAAACAGCTGCAGATTATATAAGGACAAA
>APFE031694473.1:10624-37710 GCA_000404065.3 Pinus taeda
TGAATAATATCTCTTTGTGCGATTCTAGAATTCTTGGTAGATTAGCTGCCCGGCCTACATCTGAATCCTGCCATTCTATAAAGTTTGTCAGTGTTTCTTCTGCCTGATCCAAGTTAGAACTTGCTTTGTCTACCTTTTCGCTTATAGACGCTGACAATTCGCACAATGGTTTTGCTCATATAAGATGTTGACATAATAGTTTAACCTGATTAATCAATCCCTTATTTAGTTGGAGCGCTTCTGCTTTAAATTCATCTATCTTAGGGAGATTTTTCGTTTGCTCAATTTGAGTAGTCAATTGAGTGATTTGTTCATCTTTTTCTTTCATTGTTCCCTCATTCGATATTCTTAACTGCTCCAGTGCCACTGATAGCTCTTTTTGCCTTTGTATTGCGCCTTCATCTATCCTCTGTTTTTTCTCTTGTAATTGCTTGATTAGCTGGTTATTGTTCTACTGCTGTACTAGCAATTCTTTCTCCGCCTGCTCTGCCCTCTGCTGAACTTCTGATAGTCTCGCCTGTAGTGAAGAGATATCCTGATCCTTGGCTTTTAACAAATTGCTCACCTACGTTGCTTTATCAATAGTCGCCGCCGAATATGCTCCAGCGAACTGTGATAGCTTGGTTAAGTCATCGGAGGGGTTGAATTCCTCTTTCCATACAACATTGCCCGTTACTGTTAATTCAGGGAATGGTGAAGGTTGATCATTTCTTCTCCTTTTCCTTTGTCACTTTACGACGGATTTATGCTTGGGGCTGTAAAACATATCTAAAGGGGGGATCTCTTCAATTTGCAAAACGATCTCTCCCGTTGGATCTTTAGGAATTATCTCTAGTTCTTTTCTTTTGGGTATGCCGCTGGTTTCACTTGAAACCGGTTTCGATGTCGCTTCCTGTGTATCACCTTCCTTTGAAACCTCATCATCTTTTGAGCACTCTAAGTTATTGATGATTGTACTGAATTGATTCCATTGCTGGAGCAAATTCGGATCAACTAATGGATCATGGTTACCTTTAGATCTGCTCTCCTCTTGGGTCTTTGCTTGGGTTTCTTCTTGTCGTTGTGCATTTTCCTGAGTTACCTCTTGGCTTTGGCTATGCGTTTCCTCCTGCTGTTTTGACGTAGTAGGAGGTGGTGTATTATGTCGCTGTTTATACTCGCTTGACCTGGCTGCTGTTGGTACAGTTGCTAACAAGTATAGAGGCAGAGTTTGCAACCTCTGTTCTCTGATTCTGTTAAACTCAACTAGCCCTTCATCATTATAAACATTTCGGGCAGGCGACTTGACTTGATACAGTGATTCGGCTGATGCGAACAAATCTTCGAATTTGTCTTCTTTGTGCTCGACCTTGGCCAATTTGGCCTGGTCGAGCGCATTGTAAGCGATCTTTCTTGGATCATACTGCCTCCTTGGCAGAGTAGCCAGGGTGAGAAAATTCATTTTCCCGGCTTCCTTCTCTGCATGCTTGATGTCATGCAGGGTAAACATTCCAATTCACAATGGAAAATAAGGTCAAACATGTTTTTTAGCTCTTTTCAGGGTTTGGGTAACCCCTTCAGCGCTAATTTGATAAGCTAACTCCCTGGAAAGTAGCTTATCGGGGATGTAAAGTGGTAGCACATGTGGCTTAGCCTGACTGCCAAAAACTCTGATATAGGTGAATTTCTCCTCCCCAAACCAACTTGCTACTGCAGTCAAATCTACCGCTGCTTGCTCAGATATTTTAAGGGCAGGCTTATTAAAAATTGAATAATGAATTGGTAACATAAAACCGTTGTAGATTTGGTACATGTGGTGCTTATAACTAGTCTTCCAAAGCTTTCGATGATATATGTGAATGGGTGTGGGGTCTTGCGACGTCCATCTCCATCCCAGCACAGGAAATTCAGAATTAAAACACAACACATCCATAATATATGCACTATAGTAAAATGGCGGAATAACCCTCTCTGTGACACGATAGTCAGAACTGAAGTCAAGAATGGCTTTGGCTAACTTGTCGGATAATATGACCGCCCAGTCCATGATTTCTCAACTACATGCTGCCTCAATGAGGGGGACCATTTCTATGGTGATATTGGCAGAGTCATGCAATCCCCATAGCCTACACATCATAATTCCAGCATAACAGTAAGGCGAACACAGGGAGTCAACTGAGTACTTACCCGAGGTTTCATGCTTGTGTTTTGCTGGATTCTGTCTCCAGCCTCGAATTGGTTCAGATTCGGTCTCGTTCTCTGCTCGAAACTTCTCCAAAAATGCAGCATTATACTTCTTCTCTTCTCGTGGCAGGTGATACATTAGCCTTAGGTCTTCGACTCGAAACGAACCGAAAACCCTCCCATCCGTAGTTTCAAACAATCTGTTGATAATTGGGAGCTCTTGGAGTGCCCACCTTACCACATCTGTGTAAGGAAGAACATGCTCCAGAGCCGCTATTCTGTGTAGGAAGGAGTCAGCCAAGTCTTTTAGATTGGCATCAGATTTGCTGGTATTGTCGCATAAAATCTCTACTTCGGTCACCATTGGCCCTTCGGCCTCAATCAAATTATAAGTCCCTTGCCAAGTGGTCCTTGGGAGTCCTAAGCATGTCGTATCTGATATTAGTCCTTTGTTCTTCCCAGTTGGATCAGTGACAGTTAGCCCTGCGGCTGGCGGAGCAGTAGGCATTGTAGTCTTCTTGGATTTCTTTCCCATTCCACTTTCTTTTGCTTCTATGAAAGAATTCTGCGCAGAGTGAAAGATAAGCGCAACACATGCAACAATATCATAAATCGAACAGAATGAAATACATATATATATATATCTTGGCACATTTACAGTAATTAATTGACTTAAGGTGGCCTTAGGATCAAATACGTGGATAGGTTTCAAGCCTGCTTTTCTTATTAAATGGTTGTTACGGCCTGTCAGTCTCATTAATTACAATTGTTTCGATTAATGGATAAATGATTTATTTGAAGCATGCTTAGGGCGATTTGGCAGTTTGAACACGGATGAGCGGCTTTTCCAAAGGATATGGCCTTTAATTACGAATAAATCAAATCAAACTGCCTTTATGACTGTTACTTTGAGAACTGTGCCATTTACCTTTTTCGAAATTGGGCATCGGGGAAATGCTAAGTTATTGCATTGGTTTTGCTTGGAATCCCCGATCGCCGATATTCGATATCGCATCGCGTCGGGCATCACTGGTAGTGCCGCTTAGGATGAGGGCATGGTGAGTCCTCAATTGCCGATAGCGATATCGCATCGCATCGGATGAGGAGAAGCTTAGTTGTGCTTTAGATGTTATCGCCGATTGCTGATTGCCGATTTCGCATCGCATTGTAGCAAAGATCATTACTCGTGTTACTTTATGCTTTGTCGATATCCGGTAGCGATTTCGCATCGGCGAAAACCAATATGTCCCTTACATTGTGTTTTCTTTGTCATTGCGATATGCGATCTTGCGATTGCTTTATCGCAATGATAAAGATAAATCGTTTTATATCGGGGTTTTTTGATTGGTTTTATTAAAAAGCCTTTTTGTGAAATAGAACTTTAAATTGATACCAATTTGAAACAAAAACTAAAAAGGGACCCATTTCACATTATAGTTTTTTGGAATTTTAATGATATGAAATGGGGGGTTGTTGTAGGGCACAACAGGGCGTTGACCCTAGTTCCGAAGGAGGGGTAGAGGCATTTCCCACCATGTATCCTCCGAAACTTGGAATCATGGGAGGGCAGTGGTGGACACGCTCCCTTAGACGTGTGATGACGATTGCCAGTTGCTTGTTGGGGAAGTTAGGTTGATATAGTCGACGCTTCCACCATGTCGGTTTTATCTATGGCTAGTATGGTCGTTGCCACTGATAAAGTAGCAGAGGACGGATAGGGTGGGAACAGAAGTAGGTCGGAATGGATAGGGGGATATAGATCAGTTGGATACTCTTGATGGGAAGTAATGTCATTGTCTGACTTATCAAATTTTACTACTATAACTCTCTCTGGTTGGCTATGCTTTCGAACTCCTTGTATCTTTTCATTCTAACTTCGGGACGAAGTTTTCTGAGGGAGGGGTGTATGTAATGCCCCACTTAAATATTATCTTGCAAATTTTTTTAATGTTTACATTACGTGAAAATATTGAGAAATATTGGTGAATACCTTCATTTGGGAAACTATAAATTTGTTGTCTAAATTCATGATTTCTATTATTCAAATTCCCAACTTGCCTTCTCAAATTGAATCTTAGGTAGGGTATCGTCTTCTTCCATTATTTCAAATCATATATATATATATATGTATATATATATATATAAATATAATTAATATAATATATATATAAATATATATATATAATAATATATATTCATCTCACATTCTCCAATGTACCCTCACATTTACTTGGAAGAAGACATGGTCCTCTCCAACTAACTATCAATATATATATTCATCTCACATTCCCCAATGTACTCTCACATTTACTTGGGAGAAGACATGGTCATCTCCTACTAATTATCAATATATATATATATTCATCTCACATTCCCCAATGTACTCTCACATTTAGTTGGGAGAAGACATGGTCCTCATCTCACATACCCAAATGTACTCTCCCATTTATTTCCCAATTTTATATTCATATCACATTTCCAAATGTACTCCCAAATTTACTTGGGAGAAGAGAAGTTAACTGTAAGGATGGATGAGAAGTTAATGACATTAATGAGAGGTGGTTGAGATGGAGAAGAGAGGGAGGGTATAAAATGGAAGGAGGAATGGAGAAAAGAGCATGTGGGGTCTTGCTTATGATTTTGGGGTTGGTTGTGATTTTTGGAGACCTTTTCTTTGGTTGTTGGGAGGAGGGAAATATTGTTCATCTTGGTCTGGATCATTCATCTTGGACACACACACTACATCTGGTTGGACTTGGGCTCGGAGGGCTAGGAAACCTGTGGAGGTTTCATGGGCTAATTATTATTTCCTAGTTGGCTGGGAGGTAAATCCAGTTGGGTTTGTCAAGAGGAGCGTTCAGTAGGAGTAGCAGCTCATAGGCATCTCCACCAGCCACCAGTACAGGTATTCCTCTATAGATTGTTCATGTAAATTTATTAAAATAGAATGTTCACTATAAGTTATAAGGATTAGGATGTAAATGGTAAAATTTTCATTGTTTAAAAGTCTTGTAAGAAAGTAAATTATTGCCTCTGGTTGCATTTAAATTCTAGAGAAATAGATTGGTTAGAAGGCCCTAGGATAGGGCTCTTACAGATCATGCACTGATCTGTAAGTTTATAGGAATCTAGCTAGCAGAAAGAGATCTAATCAAGTGGATTTAGCTGAAATGGCAACCTAAAGTCCATATTGACCTGAAATTGAGAGCCATGGGTTTCTTCACAGTTATTTTCACCAACCTGGAGGATAAGGAGCAGATCTTCAAAAATGGACTTTATTTCTACTATAATGTTGGGCTCTTCATGAGATTTTTGGAAGAGTGTTATAACCTTGACCAGGAATAGTTCATGGCAGCCCCAATATGGGTTCACCTCTTTGCCCTTCCTATGGACTTCTAGGATTTTGAAATTCTAGAGAGGATAAGAAATTCTATCAGCAAATTGCTCAAAGCGGAAAATTCAACTCAGAGAGGAAGATATACATCGTATGCTCGAATCTGTGTATATAAATATCAAAGAACCACTTCCTAAATCAGTTGAACTGGAGTACCAAGGAGTAGTATGGCAACAACCTCTTGATTATGAGAATATCCCTTTTAGTTGCAGGTGGTGCCATGAATATGGGTAACTATACAAGGAATGCTCCCTCAATCAGGTGGAGGCAATGGGAAAAATAGGGCCAAAGGAAGTAGGACAAGCGCGGGAGGAAAACGAAGAATTCTAGGAAGTTTATCACAAGAAAAGGACCAACAAACCCCACCAGGGAAACTCAAAGGCTCAGATGTGAAAAAACCCTGCCAATGAGAATCAATTTAGGGTTTTACAGGAAATGGGGGAAAGATCAAAAGAAGCAGTCAGAGGAAAGGAAGTCGAATCGAGGGATATTCCTAAAACACACCCTAAGCCGAAAAGAAAGGCACAAGAAGCATAAAATGATAAGGAGATGTCGGAACCAGTCATGGAACAAATCTACATGGAGATTGACGGGGTAAAGGAAGACTTAAGTGTCGAAGAGCAAGTCCTCAAGCAACTATTGAATGAATGGAGAAACTTGGACGAGAGTTTTATACCTACAAAACAAAGAAGGTTATACTGGGAGACCTTTGAATAGTACCAAGCTAAACAAGTTCAAAAACCTTCAAATCCGCCGGACCCCCCTGGCTCCCAAATGGGGAGCTCCTGGGATCATGGAGGACCCTGTAAAGGAGAGAAAAAACGAGGCAAAAAGAACCTACAAGAGTCGATTCAAATGGTAGGAGACTTGTTGGTAAACACAGGGAGGGTGATACCGCTGTCAACGGTGTTTCACCAACTGAATAGACATTCTCAATGATAGTTCTCTCCTGGAATGTAAGAGGCCTTAATAGTCGAGGAAAACAGTGATACCCGAAGGACAGATTAAGGAAGGAAAATCCCAACGTAATGATGTTTCAAGAGACAAAGGTGTCAGAAGACAAACTCAAATCGATCATTGGCTCCATGCGGATAGGATATGAAGTGATGGAAAAGGATGCCAAAGGAAGTGTAGGAGTTCTGGAAATTCTCTAGAACCCCTTTGAAATCCTATTTGATAACTGGGTGAGTATGCCTCGACTTCTTTCAGGCCGCTTTCGCCATATAGGCACAAGGCACTGGGCACTTCTCACAAATGTTTACAGGCTTAACATTCCAGGAGAGAAAGCATATTTCCTTCATAACATAGGAAAGCTCAGGAATACATGCCCAAATGAGTTGTCGATAATTGAGGGAGACTTTTACCTGATTACATCCTTGGAAGAAAAAAGAGGGGGGATTAGACGTTGGGAACAAAAGATGGAGGACTTTCAAGAATTAATCTCAGATATTAAAATCGTTGATGTTCCCACCAACAATGGCATATTTACTTGGGACAGCCGCCAAGGGGGGAACACCAGGTAGCCCCTCGCTTGGATCGATTCTTAGTGCCAGAAGGTCTCATCAGCATAGATATTTTCTTTGAAGCATAAATCATTCCATGTATGGGATCAAACCATTGGCCAATTTGATTAGAAATGGACCTTAGGTTGGCCCCCAGAAACCACCTCTTTTGGTTTAAAGCCTTCTAGCTCTAGGACCCCTTCTTTCTTGGTAAACTTGAAAACTGGTGGAAATCAAGTTCGGTTCAGGGCGGAAACCGTATGCACACCTTCTAGCTTCGTCTGAAGGATTTGAAAAAATAGATCAAAGGTTGGAATACAGAAGAGTTTGGGAACATTATGAAGGAGAAACTTCAACTTCAAGCTCGCATGTAGCACATAAAACATCAGCAAATCACAGAGGGAAGAACTGAAGATCTTGCTGCAGAGGAGAGGCATACCTTGACCTAGCTAAAAGAGCGGATAAAGCAAGAGGAAATCCTCTAGAAACAAAAATACAGGATTCAATGGCTTCGTGAAGGAGAACAAAATACTCATTTCTTTCATAAAACCATGATCCAACATCGTCAACAAAATATAATCTTCTCTCTAAAAGATGTTGTAGGGAATCGATTGGTCCATCATGAGGAGATGTTGAATCTACTGGTAGATCATTTCCACACCCTCCTCTCAGAACTGGAGCACGATAGATCTGAATCCATCCAGCGCATTACCAGACATATCCCTCGGCTTATGAGTAGAGACTGAAACTTGGCTTTAATGAGGACCATTACCATGGAAGAAGTCGAAGAAGTGATCAAGGGGATGGATCAAAATAAAGCACCGGGACTAGACGGATTCACAGTGGAGTTCTTTCAAGCAACCTGGAATTTTATCGGACCTGATATCCTAGAGGTCGTGGAGGAATCCAGATGGTCTCAACATGTAAATCTGTCTCTTAATTCTACTTTTCTTACTATAATACCTAAGTTAGCTCAATCTGAAGAACCCCGAGAATTTCGACCGATTTCTCTTTGTAATGTCATTTATAAAATTATTTCCACAATTGTTGTTGAGAAATTGAAACCATTGTTACCATCTTTGATCTCCCCGAAACAAATTGGTTTTGTACAAGGACGCCAAATCCTAGATGAGATAATCACTTCACAGGAGGTGGTCCACTCCCTTAAGAAACTTAAAGCTAAAGGCATGCTCATTAAACTGGATCTCTCTAAATCCTATGATCACCTCAGCTAGTCGTATCTTTTAAGCGTGTTAAAAGCCTTTCGTTTTGAATCACGTTGGATAGCCTGGGTTTCCTTCCTTATCTCAACCCTGTTTTTTCAATCCTCATTAATGGCTCCCCTTCTCGTACCTTTAATTCTTTTAGGGGTCTAAGGCAAGGGGACCCCCTTTCACCCTTCCTCTTTATCCTCACTGTAGGATGTCTAGGTCGTAATATTCGTTATGTCGTTCATTCAGGCTCTCTTAGAGGGGTTTGCCTCTGGGGTAATGACCTCCCTCTCACTCACCAACAATTTGTGGACGATATCATGCTTTTCTGCCAAGTTTTCCTCCGAGAAGCCATAATGATTAAATATTTTCTCTCTAAATTTATGAAATCCTCTAGTACGCTAATCAATAATGACAAGTCTAATATTATTTTCTTCAATACCCTAATTCCCACCCAATATTTTCTCGCCACAATTCTAGGATTCTGTATTGGATCCCTTCCTTTTAAGAACCTCGGTATCCCCCTGGTTCTTAATTCTCTTTATACCTCTTGCTCGAAAGACCTCCTAGACCATATCCAATCCCACCTTTAATCCTGGTCTTTCCATACCCTAGATATTGTTGGTAGAGTGGTTATTTTAAAGGCTATGCTCCAATCAATGCCGATATATTAGTTGTCTAGTCTCGCCGCTCCCAAATCTTCCTATGCAAGTATGGTTTATATATTTAGAAAATTCTTGTGGAGAGGAGCCTAACAAGTGAAAAAAGGGGTTGTGATCCCCTGGGAAAAAATCACCAAACCCAAGCTCGCAAGCAGTCTTGGGCTCCAGGAACGATATATTCTAAATCAAGTCCTGGGGGGGGGGAATATGGTGGAGATGGATACATGGGGGAGAGGATCTATGAAAAATCATATGGACACGCAAATATCAAATGCCCACCTCGCCTGAAGCGGTTTTAAGAACTCAAAAGATCCAAAAAAGTTCGTTAATCTAGAATTTGGACTCAACAAAAAGAGATCTTATTTGCTCTCATAATTCTAGGAAATTTGAGATGGAAGACACACACTCTTTTAGAAATACTCTTGGCAGTAGAGATTCAAACTCTTTAGCTGACATGATTTGGCTGATCTTTTTCTCTATAAAAATAGTCAAAATTGTGCAACCGTGGAGCAATATTGGAAACCTTCTTTGGACCCTGCTTAAAGACGTTGGAAGGGAAAACAGGATTGGCCCAACTCCCTATACACTAAACAATGGACACTAATGGAAAGAGAACTTCAATCTCAAATAGTGGCCTTGTTGGAGGGCCTGGATATTCTTTGGTGGGGCTATATAACCAAAGGAATGTTTACCACAAAGAAGCCTACATATTAGCCACTGAAGAGGCCCAAAACTATGTAAATCCAATATGGAGGAAAATTTGGTTAGGACAACTCTGGCCAACGATTGCCTACTTTCTATGACTGGTGTTTCACGAGAGGATACTCACTTGGGACCAGCTCGAGAAAAGAGGCATCCATGGACCCTCACTATGTGTGATGTGTGAATCTAATAAGGAGAATATGAATCACCTTCTAAACTGATGCCCCTTTGCAGATCAATTATGGCATAGCATGGGCCAATTTTTTAGACAAAGATTGGGACAACACTAGCACCAAATCTACCTTGAAAATGTGGAGAAACGAGATCTTCTCTAGTCATGTTCTTAACCGAGCTTGGAACTTAGGCCTCGGTTTCCTTCTGTGAGCTCTTTGGAAAGAAAGGAACCGCCAGGTCTTTAAGAATCTAAACATCCCACAACTGAAAGTTTGGGTTGGCGTCATTCAAAACATCCATGAAACAATCTTAGCAGAGAAGTGGCACCTGGATGACTAGCAAGTGTTGCTCCATGAAACCCGAATTTTGTCTAGCCTAAACCTAGCTCCTCAAATATTGGCTCCCTCATCCTGGAAGCTACTAGTTTCCTCTCGAGCATCTCCTGCTAAATTCTCTGCCCCTCCCTCGGGTTTTCTTAAGCTCAGTTTCAATGGGTTGTCCAAAGGTAATCCTGGTGATGTGGCTTTTGGTGGACTCTTTCAGGATTGCAAAGGTCAGGTGATGTATGTGTATGTAGCAGACTATGGCTATGCAAGCAACAATTAGGTTGAATTCAATGGGGTAAAGCATGGGTTTCTAATTGCCAGAAGACAAGGATTCAAAAAACTAGTAATGGAAGGGGACTCCAAATTAGTCATTGAGACCCTTGAAAAACTTAATTGGGGTACCAAATGAGAGAATCTTAGTCAAAGTTGATGAACAACACATCTGGTGTATGAGATAAGTACTTTTCTCCCAAGCTTTGAGTATATTATCCCTACACATGTGCTTCAAAATCAAAATAGGGCGATTCCCTTCCTTGCTAATTGGGGGTGCACCCACATGGGGTCAACCTTAGAAGCACCATGGACGCATGATCCTCCTAAGGACCTAGAACCTTTGGCTAGAATTCTGACACAAGACAGTCAACCAGATCAGAGCCATGCAGTGATTAATAATCAAGAACCCCAATCGGGGTGTATTTAAGAAGATTGTCCCACTTGGGACTCACGACAAGAGTGATATGACAGAGGTGGGAGGGTGATTGTGTAAAGTGCATGGCGTGTGTGACAGAGATGAGGTGATGCGAGGAGGCACGAGAGAGAGAAAGCTGGGGGGAAAGGCACGTCGAGCATTAATCAGCGAAGTGGTGGAGGTTATTGTTAGTTTGTTTCATGCAATTTGGTTGTGGAGTGTTGAGGTTCCGAACGCTGTGGTTTAGTGGTTGAACTCATCTCCTGCGGAAAGTGTGGACGAAAGGCTCTGGTTGCAGAAGGGTCTTGGTGGAGGCTTTAGGGCATGGTGCTAGGGTATGTTAGGTCACTTCCCTTTAACCGTTGTCAGAGATACATTGAAAATATGATTGTTTCTCGTAGGATTCGTGTTATCTCCTGTGAATGGATGACTGTGAGA
This sequence comes from Pinus taeda, assembly GCA_000404065.3. Lineage (NCBI taxonomy): Eukaryota > Viridiplantae > Streptophyta > Pinopsida > Pinales > Pinaceae > Pinus > Pinus taeda. The sequence continues at coordinate 21,885 of APFE031694473.1, forward strand.
CTTGATGTGGTTCGTTTGTTAGAAGGAAATATGGTTGATTCTATTGTTTCTAAATCGATTTCAATTATGTATGGAATTTTACTGCTTCTAATGGGAATGTATGGCGGAGGAGGGACTTCATGTTTTTATGGGAATGGTATCCATCATGGTTGGCATGTATGGTTCTATATTTGGTCGAATTGGTTTACATTTATGACCTATAGGATGTCGTTTTTGGTTCACTGTCACTCTGAATTTTGATATGGGTTTTGGCCTGAGGAGTAGGCTGATATTTCCTTCCTTGGAAGGAAACCAACCCATCATGGGTGATCTCATTTTAACGTGGTGCTAGAACAAGAAATGTGAGCAGTGGGAGAAGAAGACTAATGGTAGGGAGACTCTCGGTTATGTTGTGTTTTTATCCGATATGAATCTAATTTTATATACTCCATCTTTTTGTTCAGTGTTAATGCACCAGGTGTTAGGAGGTTGAGAAGCTGCCCAGTTTGCGAGCCATAGGATTTTGGTCCGGCGGTGTGGCTTGACGATTGGTCTGTTGTTCAGTGGGGTTTGGTGAATATGGCTCGGCCAACTGCACTGAAAAAAGAAAAGGAGATAGGGGGGAGTAGGTGTAGCCGTAAAGCAACACCTCAGGAGGTAAGAGGAGCCTCCTCCTCACATCCGCCTAAATGGACTGATCGAATATTGCAGGCCCAACATATCAATGTTGTGACCCATGCTTATGTTATTGGCACCCTTGCCCAGGTGAGATAGATGATTGCTAGTTGGGATGCAGACCTCAACCAGTGCGTTGAACATGAAATACAGGAGGAGGAATGGAGGTTGTTCGCTCTAGACCCCGGCAATACTTGTGGCAGGCTTACATAGTATAAACAAGCAACCCATCTTTACTAGATGATGAAGAACATAGTGGCCAATGCAATTATGAATTCAACAGGTTTTATTAAAACAAATCTAAGACTTTAGGAAATCCAGAAGGAATTCCAACTTGTCCAATTTCAAATTCAATAGCAAAATGTTTGGTTGGGTCGTATTGAACGACACATCACGTGCCCACCTCAGTCAGAGATTATAGGATCTAGTGCAAAGGACCCAGCTCCAGTGGAGTCCTCAAAGGACTAGTTTTAGATGCTTTCTTTTATTGTTGTTGTTAAATTTTGATGTTGTATATGTCGTTTAGTAGTACTGATGTTAATAGGTTAATAGTGAACTGAGGTTTAGGCATTCAGGCTTATAAAGCTAAGTTTGACACACTTAAGAACTTTAGATTTTGGATGGCATATAATGTGTTTCGATGGCCAATGCAATGGAAAGGGGAAGAAGAAGACCCTCCCTGCAAGAGCGGTACCTCTGGATAGCAAAGGAGTGAAGTTCGCTGTATACACTGGGCCACTTAACAAAATTCATTTCGATCCCAAAACCTAGACGTTTCACTTACCCAGGATTGAAATCATCGAAAGAACGTATGTTGTTATGAGAAATTTGGTGGCATTCGAGTTATTCGATTGCTAACGCCAAACGAAATCGATAAAGTGCTATGTGGATTTGATGGACCAGTTGATCAATAAAGTCGAGGACGTTGAGGTGCTGAAAAAACATGATATAATCAACCATCACTTAGGCACTGACCAAGAAGTGGCCGATATTTGGAATAAAATGAGGAAAGGGCATGATCAAAAGGGTCAACATGGACCAATCGACACTGTTATTGATGAAGTCATAAAACTCTACGGAAGCCATAGAATCTGGTATGCTGAAGGTGTGAAAAATCTTTTCTCGAAGCCATGGCTAGTAGTATCTTTTATTGCGGGATGTATCATCGTGGTTACAGCTATACTGCAAACTATTTTCTCTGGGTTGCAACTCCACCACCCTTAAATTTAAAGTATGAAGGAAAGTATAATGTTCAGGTCATAATTGATCGGCTCTATAACCTTCATACATAATCGATCTTCATATCATAATCCACTGGCTCTGGCTCTGTAACGTGAAATCCCCGAATCTACCTTGATTTTTTCTAAATAGCAGGCCGATGTTGTTTGAATAGAAGGCCGATGTTGTTTGTAGACTTAGCTAATACCAGTTTGATAACGTTAACAAAAAAAAGAGCAGTGGCTTCTGCCCTGACAAGATAGGTATTATGTCGTCCAGTTGTGAGCAATGGCTTCTGCCCTGACAAGATAGGTATTTATGTTGCCCAGTTGTGTAGTGCTTTCTCATTCCGCTAATTTTTAGTAGTGCTGCTCGGATTTTTTGGTTTAACCTTATGTAAATATGTTTATTGCAATTTGATTATCCCATAAACTTATGTCAATGTTGACTGCAAATTCGGATGTAGATTGCAGCTTCAGACAACAGAGTGCACCTTGTTTTTCAGTACGTATGGCTGTTGCTACTGCTGTTTTTTTGTTGCGTAATATTGATAATATTTATAATGTATAATTGATCAAAGTGTTAATTGATTAGTATAGATTTATCTTAATCAAGTATTTAGTAAAAGTTGAGTAAAATATGTGAAAGTTGAGAGGGATCAAATTTCTTGAGATGAAAATTTCTTCTGGAATGTAAAATTGGAATGTAAAATTTGAATGAAATGTTGGTACTGGTAGAGATTTAATTCTCTATATATAACTCTATTCTTTTTTGTTTTTTTTTATAATATTTGATGTGAAATATTTTATTTTTAGTATTTATTACTATATTTGATGTGAAATATTTTATTTATAATTGAAAGCCAGTAATTGTTTTTTACCATTTCTCCTTAATATGACCACTGAAAGTGAGATTATATATTCATTTTTGTTCTTTATTATATTAGACTTTTTTTTTAAACTTAAATATTATTGGACTGAGAGGCACATGCTACAACCCAATATATAAATGATGTGTGAATATATGCACTTTGTTAGATTTATAGAAAACACATAAATAACTAAACTTACCTACATATCAGATATACTCGATCATAACCATTATCTCATAAAAACATATAAATGACTAAAATTACCTTACATATCTGGTATACTCCACCATTCCCTATATTTTTATTAGTTTGTGATGATGCTTCTTCATTTGTAGTAGAGTTTTCATTAATAGTTCTATTCTTGATGTTTGATCAAAGTTTTTCTACATTTGTTTAAAGTTTGTAATGATGCTTTTTCATTTTTTTAGATTTTTTTGGATAATTTTGTTATTAATATTTAATCAATGTTTTCCACGCATTTACTTCAAGGAATTCTCTTTAATTCTACCTTGATTATGTGAACCATTTTCTTTTGAAAATGTGTAGTATTATGTTGTTTATACTTAATCTTAATATACATGCCTTAACTTATACTGTGTAAGATTTTAGTTTGATGTTAGAATTGATAAGGAAAACAATGATTTTGTAACAAATCTAGTATGAAGTAATAATTTTTAAAGTTATGGAACGGTTATTGGGTGATTGTTTTATTTAAGTATTTTATGTTGTATGAGTTAAAGATAAATGTGATTGATTCAATTTGTTTACCATATTTCCAATTTATGTATGGATTTATTTAGATTTAAATATTTTATGATGATCTTATTCATGTAAATGCTATTTTGAAACTAATTTAGTGTCAATTTTTTCTCCATAAAGTTGGAGAATGTCCTCATGCTTCTTCATATTCTATTTCGATAACTTACATGTAATTTCAAGGATCCGGTTCCATTTGTTGTTTTGTGGTCCTGTGCATAAACATGTATCAAAAGATAAATGTTTTCCTCTTCCTTTCTGTAATTATGTGTATGAGACATGGTTATAGGTGTTATCACATCAATAATATTTGTTCTCATTTTTTTCCCATAATTTCCACATTTTTATTCTTAGGTTGATTACACATGATGGTTCACTTCAACATATAATATGGTGTGAGAGTTATCTATGTCAAAGGCACTAAAATTATGGATCCCTTCCTATTTGACAAAGGAATGGATTTGAAGAAGCAATGGTTAGGCTTTGTCTCTCCCTTAAAGAGAAAACATAGGTGAATTATCTTCACATTATGGATATTATACTTTCAAGTGAATAGTTAATCAAACTATATCTTGTTTCACTTAAAATATTTTTTGTAATGATTATAAATAGTATAGGAGGGTCAACCTTCCAAGTGGGTTGTCCTTCACCAATTTATATAGAACAAGCAAGAGAATAAGTTCGATGATTGGAAGTAGCTTCCTCCATTGAATGCTTAAATTATACACTAAATACAAATAATTTATGGAGTTGTTAAATGCTTATAGGTTAAGAATTGTAGGCCTATGTCCCATTTAATACATTTTTGTTATGAAATTGATTCAAATTGTAGACAAAATGAAATGAAAGAACAAGCAATATTCTATAAATAATGCAAACACAATGTTGAAGCATAATATTTTTTTTTTCTCGGTAAAAGACTATCTAGCTATTTATATTATAATACAGAGGATTTTTACATATGATATGCATGCTGAGCATGGAATAGCCCTGTACAGGTACTGAGTTTACAAGAAACCAGCTGTCTGAGTCTCCCACACAGGGGCAGCTGCAGCTGGTTACCCATGACCTTGTCCAAAATTGACATTGATTTACTTGACTAACAGAAACATAAGCACCGAGGTGCTGAATGATGCTAACTAGACACTTGAATGCCCACTCAGGGGCGACTGACCAAGACTGACTGTAAGAGGTGGTAACCAGACCTAAATTCGGCATAATCAACTTGCAAAAAAGGATTACCCGGCAAAGCTTCATTCCTGGGGATTCGCAGATGGCGGTTGAAGGCTTGCAAGCTGCTGCTCAGCTTCCTCACAGGGACCCTGTTCTTCCACAATTCGCGCCCATCCCTGTCCTTCCTCCACTCCTTCCCATCTTGCCCTCCACGATTCCTCCGAGAAGCCCGGTGGTGCTGGACCTAGGGAGGGCGTGTACCTTTCCATGGGCGCCTTCCCTTTGCCGCCTGCTCCCTGCTCAGCTTGTGCTTCTGACGCCACTTCTTCTCCGCCACCGCCTAGAGGCACCACCGCGCCAGCTTTATCTTCTGCCACTTGGGTGAACATAATTGTGATGTGGGCGTTGATGCCCTGGTGCCCATCCGGATTGCCCAAGGAGAAGACAACTGAACCGAATGCAGGAAGCCTTGCTTTTCCCTCCCCCGCGCTGCCGACCTCCACGAGCTGCTGAGCAGGCAACGGAGTTGCTGTTGCTCTCCTGTGGCAATTACAGCAGCAACAGTGTTGATTTCCCGCCCCTGCTGAACGACTGGAGGAAGCTCCTCTTCCACGACCCCTGCGACACGGCTGCCTCTCCCTTGTTCTGGCCATTGAGCCTCCTTCTTCCAAGACTATCGATCACTGGAGGCCGAGTCCACCGCGTTCTGCGAGCGAGTTCTTAAGCAATTGAGCCACCAGATGTGGAGCGGCGGGATGGTTATGCCTTCTCTGACATTGACTGCACTCTGAGGGCCATTACCCTCTGCAATTCCCGCAGACCACCATTGAGTCTCACAGTTCTAAACTCCAGCAATCCAAGTTCCCCATTCTCTGTTGCAGAGAAGGCTCAGACCGGGAATGTCGCGACTGAATGGCATCCTGCCGTGAAGAGGTCGATGTATTGCTACGCCATGAACCTGCATTGAATTTTCTGTACCGTCTACCCACCCTCCTGCTCGGCAATGAATGCCTGGAATGACCGCTGAAGCGCTTAAGACATCGACGGCGCCTGGTTTGCCAAGCTGTCCCGGGCACGTGGCGACACCTGTGCCTCGTCCCGCTGGGATGATCCGCCACCCGCATCCGGGGATGTTGAAGCATAATATTATAGTGAAAACCAAATTCTATTAATGAATAAACTATTGAAAAGCACTCTAATATATATAAGAATACAAATGGCTAGAACAATGACAACTTACCATCTCTAAGAAGAGTTGTGATGGTTACACTCATCTACAAAAAAAAAAGAACTTCTTGAAAGGTGACAAGTATAGTTTATAGTAATGCTAATTAAACCTAAGAAACAAAAACCCCTAAAATGAAAGAAATAGAACCCTAACATGATTAGGGTCATGGGCATGACTGAATTGGACAAATTTGAGTTGTCCAAGAAAATGGGGAGCATTGTAAACATCATAACTTTCAATCATCGCTATATTGTGAGTTTTCATTAGCCCATTGGAAATGATTGTAGAATGAGATAGGTGCCTAAGCTTTTGGTGTAATTACCCGCCAAAAGTTCATAGGAAATCCCTTAAAAATATGTTGAAAATTTATGAATAAAAAATTTGCCAATATTTGGACCATTTTTTAGATACCCTAGCTAGCCACTTCGATTAGTTTTTGGCCCTTTCATATTAATAGCCTCCATTGTGTCAAGTTGTTAAAACCTTTGAGGAAACTTTTGTTGGATTTGGTTCTTGCGAAACCAATTTCCCTTGTGAATACATTGTCATCTTTTGACAATCTAATAAAGTTATATGTTTTGATGGTGGGTTCTCTTCATGTTGGTCTCCCTAACGTAAGCTACTATAGATTTCTCAATGAAGTTAGGCTTTGGCTTTGTAATATTCAATTGTTCTACCACTTTTGAGGTGGAAAGTATGGATGGCACAACCACATTAAATAAAGTGTGTAAATTGAAGGACACAAGATTCACTTAAAAATTATTTTTCCCACGACTTTGGTGGTAGTGTGAGTCCCATATCAAAGTGGTTTGAGGATCCTTTAGTGGTAGTGTGAGTCCCATATCAAAGTGGTTTGAGGATCCTTTAGTAGAGTTGTTTCCTCTGCAAGTGCTTCCACACATTGTCACCAACCTAAAATTTGTGATGAGCATGACTTTAATCATGTTTTGCTTAATCTTAGTATTTACCTTCTATGAAATAACATGAACTTCTTGTGGGATGCGTTAGATTTTTTTAGTACTTTGTATCTTTTGCTTTATACATTTAATGTAATTAGTAAAACTACATTAATTTTAATTAATGACTAAAAATCTACTACTCTTAAAATATTGTATTTGATACCATTATAAAAAAAAACTTTATTATAATTGTGTGGAATATAAAAAACCTTTTATTACTTTAAAAAAAATCTACCTTATTTTAAAATATAAAAATAACATAATATAAAATAGGTTTGTATACACTTTATATAAAGTTTCAACTCAAATTTTTTATTAAATAATATAAAATAATATCCATAATTTTAATACTAAATGGTAAATTATATCAATGGTATACTTTGGAGTCTTTGGCTTCAAAGAGATAGGCATCTAATATTTACTGAAATTCCAGTTATGGAGACATTTGTTCTCTAAGTTGCAATTGATCAGATGAATGACAACCCCATTGTCACGTCACTAAGTGTCGACACATGGTAGCAAAAAAATACACGTCACGGGCAATGGAGAGAAATAGGGAGCCGATCAGTTGATAACAGAGCCGACACAACTGATCTCTAAAGTCTTATTTTCTTTCTTAACTTTTAGTGCCATGACATATTATCAGAAACCCCACGTTACGTGAGTGGATGTCACCCTGAAAGTAACACGTGAGTGGTTTGTCTCAATTTCTAAATTAAAATAACAAGTGGCGTTATTTTAAAATGAAGTGATAAATATAATTCCAATGGCCTACCTTTCAAGTCCATATGACCAACTTTCTAGACCTATATTGACATACAATAATTTCATGTGATATGCGTACTTTCAAATCTATCAATAATAATATAATAATATATTTTCATTTGATATGTGTACTTTCAAATCTATCAATAATAATATAATAATATAATTTCATTTGATATGCGTACTTTCAAATCTATTGGTCTTCGTCTTATTTCGTCAATAATTTCACCCTGTCATACGAGTACTGACAATACTGAACGCTGTTGCCATAAGTCACATGCAATGAATAGTACCATAATGGAGGATGTGGACGGAGTACTATGTAATAAATTTGCTGTGAAAATAGTGGTATAGAGGTTTGGAATTTGACGTTCGAGCGGACGTATTTTTGAATTCAGAACGTATTTGATGGCAGGGAAAAAATCTTCCACATTAAGTTAGACGTGTGGTACACCTTTCTAACCCATCGTTTTGACGTGTGGTACACCTTTCCAACCCATCGTTTTGACATTTAATTTCACAGAAAAAACGTAAAAATCTATAATATCTTATTTCATAAGACACGGCTGGAAACTTGTACATAACACAGTGTAAAATGGAGTTGTCTATAATGCGACTTTTTGGAAGTTAAACCATGGAAGTTATGTTAGTTCAAATTAACACTTCCCATTTAGCCTAGAGTAAACCAATGGGGTAGGTGGGAGCATTACATAGTGGTATTAAAAGATATTGAATTATAAGTAGCTAAAATATTAGGACGAGCAATCTCCAGAGATACGAAATCTTCATAGCCTCCCATTCCTTTCCACCTCAAAACTTACACACTCAAGGATGTGAAAGAGGCACCAACAAAATCCTAACATCTTTATAACCTTCTATTTTGGGGACTTTTCATTTCATATTTATGACCCATGATTGGTAGTAAGAAATAATTGTCAATCATGCAAATACATATGAGAGTTTCAGTGGAAAAATGAGGAAAAACTAAAAGGATCCATCAATTATTCAAAGGTACTCTTCAGGATTGGAAGCTCCTCGTTGCTTTCAAAAAATAAATAGGAAAAAACTCAAGTTGAAAAGGAGGATTTAGTGAAGAAGGGCCACTTAGATGGAGGTAGAGAGAATAGTCGAAGACAAGAAGCTTAAAGAAGATGAAGAAGAAACAAGGATAAGAGGAAGAAGGAAAAGACAAAAAGAGGAGGAAATAAAGAATGAATAAGAAGAAGAAACTAAGTAGATGAAAGAAGAACTTAAGACACAAAATGACACCCAGACCACTAAAGCACACCCAAAAAAAACTATAAGACCAATGAATGTTAACACAATACAAGAATCTACACCAACTATCATTGGATGGAACCTCCCTATAAAAGAGATGGGAACAACTCCTACTTGAGTGCCCAAGGTGGTCAACCTCAGTCATTTCAAATATGACAAAACCAACAATTTGATATTTCAATAAATAAAGAAAAAGTCTGCATCCCCAACCTATTCTTGGTGTCCATCTCTATAGAAAAATATATATTCCATGACGCCAACTCAAACATATTACTACTGAATTTTCTTCTATATTACTACGTACTAGCCCCTCTTCCATATCTTCATGGTTCATCTAAGAGTTTTGTTCCTTTTTCTTCATGTAAAAACCTTTTTTCTCTTAAAGAAGTGATCTCTTTTCAAGATCCTCTTTTAAACGAATTTGAGTTTCCTTCCTTGGATAAAATAATGGTTAATAATGAAGTACTTCCTCCCCGTCCGTTTATTAATTCCTTGAAAGTAAGAAATGGTTGTTCATTGTAGGAGGTAATTACTTCAATGTAGGGGTTAATTAAATTATTTAATTTTATAATTCCTTTTCACATTACTAAGTTTCTAATTTAATTGATATTTTTCTTAGAAATAAATGAGGAAATAATTTATCACATAAAAGTTAAAATATTGGAAAATTATAAAGAAAATGTAATTAAGCTTATATCGACTTTTTTCACCTTTACCCTTTCTCTTTAGTAGAAGCATAGTCTCTTTGTTTTTTTTTAGAAATTTAATCTTGAACCATTATTTTAATTGTTGGAAATACATCTTTAGACATTCACTATCTTTAGACATTCACTAATTGAGCCTTGGCCTTGAGCTCCACAACTAAAATGTATACACTACATTTCCATATATTACGCATGGGGTTATTTGTCATTAGAGTTCCACACACAGAGACACACAATTTTGTCTAATATATCTAGAGGATCAAAATTAAGATTTTACATATCTGGCTAGAAACGTTCAACTAACTAGTGTACTAAGTTGTAAATAGATGTTATTCCTAGAGAGGTACAAGAAAACACATGGTTTGTAAGAAAAAGAGAATATCCTAAAGCATGGATATATAAAGAAAAACTTGTTAATGAATATATATATTTTTTTCATTTTTGAGTTCCATAATCAAATGCATCTAGATCCTCTAATCATGTGAAATAATGATATTATGACAAGTGATTAAAAGGGGAAAACCTTGAAATAAATAGAAAAACATGGGATTTGAGAGGCGATATTCTTATTCTACATATACATTGTCCCAATTGGGTTTTTTTTAAATATATAGTTACTTCTCTTTAATATATGGATAGTATTAAGTGCTTACTAACATTTAATATGGGGAGAATGAGATAGAAAAAATAATTTTGTTTTATTTTTATATGAGGCTTCCAAAAAGTAGGTGAAAATGTATAATGAGATGCATTAAAAATAACAAGATGACATATGATTGTTCAGAAGATAAAAACCTCATATTTAGTTCTCTGATGAATTACATAATTAATGATATACACAATGCACAAACAAAAATGAAGACACAAATTTGCAAATTAGAATCATTCAATAAGAAGTGAACTAAATGTATTAAATATAATAAATGTATTAAATATAAAAATTGGATGCAAAAATGTATTAAATATAAAAATCGATACAAAATGATGTTATGTAATGGATCATGAGATTAACTTATAATAATTCAATTAATTGTATCAATATATAGTTACAATTTTAAAAATAAATATTAATATGCAAATATATCTATGCATGAAAGTATAAACATATCCTATAATATAATGTAGATATATCATCATCATTCCAAAATGGCCATTACAGTGCATTGCACAAATATATATATGATTATAAAGAATTTTGGTCAAACAAATTGTGCAAGTTTAACAATACAAATTCAACAAAGAACAACTTTATTATGTTGGCACCATTCATGAAATAATTTTGTTTAACTATAAGTTATTATGGTTTATTTTAAAAAACAAATTTAAAATTCATTATTATATATATCAAAAATTAGTATCACATTGATACCATTAAAAAACTTATTAAAATATAACGTGAAAAATATATTATTTATGGCTTAAAAAGCATTACTTTTAATTTGAAAAATTATAAAATATATTTAAAAGATAAAATATTAAAATATAAAATAATAGCAAAAAATCATCAATTCTAACTTAAAAATCAAAATAAATATGTTTACCTTCTCTGTACCATTAAAAAAAATTGGAAAAGAAAACATTTTTCCAATATATACACTTTCTTAAAATGCTAAATCTATACATTTATTAATACCAACTTCATATCTAAAATCAAAAACAAAAATTAAAATATAAAATAATAGCAAAAACCATTAATTCTAACTTAAAAATCCAAATATGTTTACCTTCTCTATACCATTAAAAAAATTGGAAAAGAAAACGTTTTTCCAATATATACACTTTCTTAAAATGGTAAATCTATACATATATTAATACCAACTTCATATCTTAGTATACCTGCTTTGTAGGTTATATAGCAATTTGTTAGGAGTCAAATAACTTTGAATTACATTTAGTTAATAATTCAAATATCTTTTTAATGTTTATTAAAGTTAGTATGAAGAATTTGAAAATTAAAATTTATTTTTTTGTTTATTGAGCGATTAATATAAACCAATTTTATTTTATTTTTTAAAATAATTATTTAAAATAAATAATATAATTAAAAATATAAAATTATGGTATTTTATTTTATAATTAAAATAATAGTGTATTTGTTATTACGTATAAATTATAGTTTAAGTTAAGGTTTTTAGTTTGAGTGGTTTGGGAATTAGTTTGTGTTTTTACTTATTTAGGTTCAAGTATTTAGAGATATATTGTAATTCAGAGTATAAGTGACATTTATGAATAGTTGTATTTCATCTAATAGTGGTAGTTGATCTATTGAAGTCTAAATTATAGTCTAATTAATAGAAAAAATAACAATTTTCCATGTTTAATTCACAAAGTTCAAGTGAAACAAGGGTAAATCACAATCTCCCAATCTCAAAGTCTAAAGCATAGTCTAGCTAATAGACAAAATGACCATTTTCCATGTTTAATTTGCAAAGTTCAAGTGCTTTTAGGGATTTTTAGGGTGTTGAATCTATTTGTGCATTCAAATACTCATTTTAAATAACAAGAAATCACAATCTCACCCAACACTATATTTCGAGGGGAAATGTCATTTTGTCTATTAATTAAACTACACCATAAATACAATAGGGCATTTTCTAAGTATTTTTTCTGATCAATTTTGTCCAAATCAAGAAGAGATTTTTAAGAGTCACAAGTTCAAGCTATTTACTTTGCAAAGTTCAAGTACTTCGAGAGTTTTTTAGGGTGTTGAATCCATTTATGTATTCAAAAACACATTTTAGATAAAAGAAATCACAATCTCACCCAAAATTGTATAGCTAAATTCTGAGGGAAAAGACCATTTTGTCTATTAATTAGACTACCCCATAATATAATAGGATTCATTAATATTACATTGTATGTTTTCGTTCAAGAGGTTAAGGAAAAATTTAATAGATGAAAATCTTGTTAGAATGCATTTAATATCATTAGCTTTCTTGTGAGAATAAATTTAATCAGCAAGTAGTCTAACCAATAGATGAAATGACCATTTTCCAAACATTTTTTATTTTCAAATTTGCCTAAAATCCAGTAGAGCTTCTTAAGAATCGTAATTTTAAGTTAATTAATTTGTAAAGTTCAAGTGCCTCGGGTGTTTTTTAGAGTGATTAATCCATTTGTACATTCTAATTAGATCACGTCTTTAATTGGTAACATAGACTCCTTTCCATTTACTATAGCCTAATTGTTCTAAGTTTTGGAAAATTTCTAAACATATTTTCTAATCAAATTTACTCGAAAACTAATAGAAATTTGTTGAAATCACAACATTTAATTGTAAACTCCGTACAATCTAAATCAATCCATTTATACATTCAAAAACATATTTTAAACAATCCAATAATTATTCATTAAATAAAAACTCTATAAATAATCAAACAACATTCGTTAGCATTATACATCTCTATAACATCTCTAACACTGCTTAAAATCCATATGTACAAATTAGCGCTCTATCAATATTGAAACCATAACCAAAACACTTCTTAATTTTAGTTTTTCATGTTTTAATTTATGTCAGAAGGTTTATAATTTTTTATTACTAAATTCAAATAAATTAAATAATTCATTTATGTAAAAGATTTTTCTGGATTCAACGAAACACGGTGATCAAATTATTGGTTCGATCACTATGTGTGATTTCGGTGGATTTTCTTCTCAATTCAACAACTGAATCAAATAAACTTAAATACTTAACGCTCACGTATTTTCATTTTTGGTGCCCATCAATTATATAATTTACGGTTGCGGTCTCAAGATTATAATATTAATCATAACGTTTATATTTCTATTGTTAGGGTTTAATATTTAAGTATAATGTTTAAATATTTATTAATTATAAAATTTATATTTCTAAGGGTTAATATTAATCTTAGTGTTTAAAATATTTATTTTAGAGTTTAATATTAATTTTTTAAGTTCATAATAATTTAGATTTATAATAATATTTTTTTGAGCTTATGAATATGAGGGTTTATATTTTTATGATTTAATATTAATGCGAGGGTTCAATGTTATTTCTTTAAGTTTATAATCTCTTAAGTTTTTAATATTAATCCCTTGGGTTTATAATATTAACCCTTAGATTTATAATACTAATGTTAGGGTTTAATGATTATTTTATTGTTTATAACATTTATCTTATAGTTTATATCCATTGGGTTTATAATATTAACTGTTTGGTTTGTGAATATTCTTTCCCAAACATGTTGAACATTAGTGAAACATGGTCAACCATGGTCCAATGACACATTTTGACAAATATTGTCTCAATATGAAAATCCACCATGGTCAACCATAGTCCAATGTGACATTGTGAGAAAGTTTGTCTCAATATGAAAGTCAATCATGGTAAACAATGGTCAACTATTGTCAACTATGGTCAAATTGTGACAAGGATTGTCTCATGGTCCAACGTCACATTGTGACAACCATGGTCAGCCATGATCCAATGTCTTATTGTGACAAAGATTGTCTCAATGTTGTCTCAATATGAAAGTCAATCATGGGAAGCCAAGGTCAATCATGATCAACCACAGTCAAATTGTGATCAAGATTGTCTCATGGTCCAACGTGGAAATGTGACAACCATGATCAGTCATGGTCAACCATGGTTCAATGTCTCATTGTGACAAAGATCGTCTCAATATGAAAATCACCATGGCTAACCATGGTCAACCATGGAAAACCATGTATCAACATCACATTCTGACAAAGATTGTCTCAAAATGAAAATCGACCAAGGTTAACCATAGTCAACCATGGTCAACCATGGTCAATAATCATGGTTACATTGTGACAAAGATTGTCTCGTGGTCCAACATCACATTGTGACAAAAATTGTCTCTTCGTCAACGTCACATTGTGACAACCATGGTCAAATATGGTCCAACGTCACATTGTGAGAAATATTGTTTCAATATGAAAAGCAACCATGGTCAACCATGGTCCAACATTGCATTGTGAGAAAGACTGTCTAAATATGAAAATAAATCATAGTCCACCATTGTCAATCATGGACAACCATGGTCATATTGTGAGAAAGATTGCTCAAGGTCTAATGTTGTATTGTGACAACCATGGTCAACCATGGTTGATCATCGCAATATGACAAAAAATGTCTCAATATGAAAATCAACCCTGCTCAACCATGGTCCAACGTCTTATTGTGAAAAATATTGTCTTGATATAAAAAATAATCATGGTCAACCATGGTCCAACATTGCATTGTGACAAATATTGTCTCAATGTGAAAATCAACCATGGTTAACCATGTTTATTTTAGGGTTTACAATATTTATCTTAGAGTTTATACACCTTGGGTTTATAATATTAATCCCTTGGGGTTTAATATTATTCCCTTGAGTTTATAATCCCTTGGGTTTTTAATAATAATCCATTTGATTTATTATTCCCTTGGGTTTATTATATCAATCCGTTAGCTTTATTAATCTAAGGGTTCATATTCCTAGGGTGTAATATTATTCACAATATTTATAATATAAATCCTTGGCTTTAATATAAATCCCTTGGGTTTAGAATCATAGTCAACCATGGTCCAATGTGACATTGTGATATATTTTCTCAATACGAAAATTAACCATGGTCCGACGTCGCAATGTGACAAATATTGTCTCGATATGAAAATCAATCATCCTCAACCATGACCAACCATGGTCCAACATTGCTTTGTGACAAAGCTTACCTCAACATGAAAATGAACCATGGTCAACCACGGTCAACCATGTTTATTTTAGGGTTTAGAATATTTATCTAAGGCGATATATACCTCTCATTTATAATATTAAATATTAATGTTATATTTATTTATAGGGTTTATAATATTAATCCTTGCATTTAATATAAATCCATGGGTTTATAATCGTGATCAACCATGGTCCAACGTCACATAGTGACAAATATTGTCTCAATATGAAAACCAACGATGGTCAACCATCGTCAACCATCATCAACCTTGGTAAATCATGGTCAACCATTTCAATCTCCCATTGTGACAAAGATTGTCTGAATATGAAAATCAAGCAAGGTCAACCATAGTTCTTTTAGGGTTTATAATATTTATCGTAGAGTTTATATACCTTGGGGTTATAATGTTATGTTATTATTTAATAAATTATTATTATTATTATTATTTAATTGAATAATTATTATTAATAAATTATTATTGACAATATTATTGTTATTATTATTATTAACCAAA
>APFE031694476.1:0-22029 GCA_000404065.3 Pinus taeda
GATGGACCCTATTAGACGAAAAATAAAAAAATATATGAAAAATGTGATTGCAATCACGTTGTTTCATGCATTTCTCATTTTTCGTGTAACAGGGTCCATCAAAAGTATGCAACATGGGTACTCCTTGGATGGGGAATTAACTTTTGCATACAATGAGTACTCCTAGTCGAAATTTGTGTAAGACCTTAGGGAGATACGTTGAAAATGCAAGTTGAAAAAGTATTTTTATTATTTTATCATTTTTAATCGTTTTACTTTCTTGCCCCAAAACTGGTGAATCATCCTCCATGGTTGACATCAGCACCTTGAATCCTCTTGGTTCTTATAAAAATTATTTTGGCTGTGCATTTTTCTTAGGAGGCCCATTTTAGACCTCAAAAGTGCCCTAATGACAAATATTAAAAATGTAATTAAAATGTTCATTAATTAACATTAATTATGTATTCATTTAATAAAATATTTATAAAATAAAAATAAAAAATTTAATTAAAGATTAATAATAAAAATAATATTGTTAATAATTAATATAAAAAGTGAAAAATAAAATAATTTTTTTAATTAATAGCCGACCTTCATCTCCTTATATCAAATTATCTTATAACTATTTATCCTATCACTAAGCTCTTCTTCTATCATCATTCACAATTGTCTCGATGATGGATTCATGTTGGGATTTGAAGCATTGACAAATATGGTTATTAATGTGGATAGTCCAAGACTAAACACAAAAGGAATTTACCACTTAACGATGGCCTCCATATTAGCAATATCTATCTTCATCTCTCCTCCACCTATTGCATACCCTAGCTACACCGAAGGTTGTTTTGCAAACTCACACTTCTAAGATTTTTCAATAAATAATTATTCTTTACTATCTATAGCACCCACATCAAATGTGAGATGTGATCCTCCCGAGTAGAATTTTATACTATAATATCATCCAAATAATTAAATCTATTAAAGGGAATAATATATCATTTGTTAACCTCATAAATGTAGATTGCACATTGCATTGGCCAAACAACGTGACTAACCACTCATATGAACCTTTCTTGGTTTTGAAGGTATTCTTCCAGATGCCTTATTCTTTGAGTCAAATGTGTTAATATCTAGACTTTAAGTCTAGCTTGGTGAAGCATCTCACATGTTGCAACTAGTTTAGCAAATCATCAATACTAGCTATGGTGTACTAGTTCCTAAGTGTAACTTTATTTAGAATAGTGTAATCTATACACATCACCATGTCCCATCCTTCTTTGGCACAATCATGATCGATGACCCACATGTTGATGTACTTGGTTTAATGAGAGTCTATTCCACTAGCTGCTTAAACTGCTTCTTCACCTCACTTTCTTTTATAATATAATTCTTGTACATCCCAATATTTAGCTACCAATGTTTTTATATCCTTTCTTACACATCACAATGGATATGGAATTGGATGATTGTGAATTTCCAATGCCAACTTGTGGACCATCTCTAATGTAATGAGATTATCTTATGATCCTAAATATTTTTCTTCTTGACCTATATCATTATATGTGGATCATAGGATAATAAGTAGATTTCTTAATTGACCTATATCATTATATGAGCATGTTGTAGCCACTACAGCTACCCTCCAATTGTTTTCCCATGCTTTGATTTTGAAACTTCCCTCATGTCCACAAGAGCTTATCTTTTATTGTCTTCAAATATTCATGATTCGATCAAGACTTATCTTTTCATGCTTTACTTCTTACGTATTGATCTCAATCTGAACTTTTTCACTCACAAGAAAGCTTCTAACTTGACCTTGCAGCATTGTTGGGCTTGCCTCCAGAAACTTCACAATTTTAGAAGGTAAACTAGCCTTGATGATTGGAATTGGGCAATCCAGATAGGAAGGTAAACTAGCCTTGATGATTGGAATTGTGCAATCCAGATAGGAAGGTATTCCTTGAGCTCAGAAACTATGAAATTATGGATGACACCCCAATATTGAGCCCATAAATTGCGTAAATCATCTATTCAACTCAAAAAATGTGCAATGCACTGAGTTAAGGAGTTTCCCAGTGGTTGGGAACTGCACAATTTTCCTTATCAGTGTCAGTGGTCAGTTTTCCTGAAAAATTAAAAATAAAAAAACAAAAGGAATCCCTATAAAATATGGAGTGGATAATCAGTTTCCAGAAGGATGACACAACTTTATATTTTTGAAATTCCGCTCAGTGTAGCTTTTCCCCTAATTTTAAGCATGCACGCCATAAACACTAATCGTTCTAAATCTATATAATGGACATCCCTAGAGCTAGTTTTCACATTCAATCTTGGAGCTCCAACCTTCCCAAGGATATTAAGCAGCGTTTGGTGAAGTTTGGGACACTTTTTCAGGTGAGTTTTTCTTTTATCGTCTTTTATTGCTTTCTATGTCGTTTTTTGTCGCTTCGCTTCCATGAGAATTTTTTTGCTTGTTTCTTTTCATGCTTTTTGGCATTGTAACTTATATTATCTTGTAAAAGCGTTAGTTTGGTCTGTCCTTTTCCGTTTACAAGTGTCACATCAATTTTATTGTTTTTTGCAATTAGCGATCTTCATTTCGGTGACCCTCAATGCATGCTTGTTTTCCATTTTGCATGCTGATATTTTTCACTTGATTTGTAAAAAGCCATCTATAATTAGTCATATATACACTCTAAATTGCACCATTATTCATATCTTCCAATTTCCCACACTCTTTCGAGGTAGATACGTCTTTCGCTTGGCCAGCAGTGGCCTTGTCTAGCTGATATTATGCAAGTCCAAGGCTAAAGCATCAAGCTTTGACTATGCGACTGTGTATGCATAGAACCTAGATTTTTGAGCTACGCATTGCACATTTGAAGGGCTCAAGCCCATCCCTTGGCCACTGATAATGTGCAATGCACATTCACCACCTTAGTTTTCCGTGGCTAAGAATGTGTGTTGTGCAGTCTCTAGCCTCAAGCTACTCCCCTGGCTGCTGAGACTGTACAATGAGAAGCTCAAGCATCCAGTATCCCTCCTTCACCTCAAGAATTACACAATTTTCCTTGTCAGTCCAGTGGTTTTTGTTGTGATATTTCTTTCTGATTTGATTTTCCAAAGCTAATTTATCTTTGTCATGAGTACATTTTGCTCCTACGGGTATTGAAATTGTTGATAAATTCTTTTCATCGGTCACTAACATCATAGCACCAAAGATCTATGCTTCAAAGGACAGCACAGAAAGGACCACCAAGGAGGAAGTTGAGAGTATGCCAATGAATTTGCCAGTTTACTCAGACACTCAACATAGAGAAATAATCAGATATCACATGGAAGAAAGTGAATGAACAATTTGCAACAAGAATCTTGAAAGAAAACCTTGAAGAATGGAAGTTATATATCAATATCCAAATGTTAGGGTTACATAAGGTTGCATGCAGTTACCCAGATTTCCCATGTGCAGACATTGTGAGCTAGATAGTTTCTCATAAAAATCCAAAGACTATGATTCTCAACAATGTCAGCAGACAAAGGCTTGCTTCTTTTTTGGAAACAGATTATCATCTCATGTACCATTCTTCGAAGCCATAATCGCCCATGGATTCTTACTTCCTTATTTCCACTAACTACTTTAGCACAAATGACATTGTGAAAAGCTGGGTGAAAGAGCCAACAATGTTCTGTTAGACACCCATAAACACTTACAAGGCAAAATCTCTTAGGAGGGCTTATCAACTCTTGATAGTTGCTTATCAACTCTTGATAGTTCTATGTTGTAGAATCTATGGTCAGTAGATGATTAAGACCTTCCCTGAAGGGTGGGAATTCTTAGTGAACTATTTTGTGAATGAAGGAAGACCATTCAACTAGTCAGTCATGTTAGCTCAATAGTTAAGGATCCATGTACCTAATTCCCTCAGTCCTCCCAAGGGAAATAAAGATACATTTTTCATGTCTACCTATATACTGGATGCAATATATGCTCGCAATGCATTCCTTTATATGAATTGGACTTGGACACAACAAGACCCTTCTGTTCATATTTATTACAAGCTGCTTTCAGAGTGTAGTCATAGAGGAGTAATGGAAAAGATGGCTGATCACTTCCTCATTTGGTTGTATAAGTTTATCATTGGGGAAGAACCACCTTGCATGTCACGTGGGGAAATGTAAGTAGTATCATAGATAGCATATTGGTTGGCCTCATTAGATGGCACTTTCCTCAGAGAGTTTGACGGACATAAGTCTCTGCATCTTTTGCCGAGGAATGTCGCCAGTATATTAGTCATGTAATAAGTTGTGTATCATCTCTTCACAGGGTTGTCAGTAAGTTTGTAGAGGAAGAATAAATCACCTTGGTCAACTCTTCCTATGAAGACCAGATTGTATGAAATCGATAATCTAAAAGTTGCAGACATCGAAGGCGAGGTAATAGAGAAATTCACATTCGTATATTTGGACTTCAAACCTTGTGATCCAAGGAATGTTTACAAATACCACTATGTGAGGATTCATTATTAATGGATAAGTAGGACCTTTCACAAACCTGAGGACGAAGCGTGAAGAATTATTATAATGTTTCCAAGTCCTGCGAACTAGTTAGCTTAGTTCGAACATCACAAGATACTCCATAGAAAGAAGTCACTCCAGAGGCAATCCTAGGAGAGAGCCGTAACCCAATGTGCAAAAAGGGTAAGAGAATGGTTGCATACATCCCAGGAGGAGAGCGTAGCCATAAGATGAAAGAAGATCCAAGCATTTTGGAAGAGGCCAAAGCATCAAGGAAGAGGACAAAAAAAAAGGATGCATGAAGTATAAAAGAAGTAGAGGGAGGAAAAAGAGTAGAGGGTATTGGAGGAAGAAAGACAAAAGCAAGAAGAAAAATAAAGGTGAAGAGTATAATAAGAATAATTAGCACGAAGAAAATCCACAGAATAAGAGCAGAACTAACAAATAGAGGAGGAGAGAAAATAGATGTAAGTCAAGGAGCTCACTCAAGAGATTGAGGAGTTAATTGAGATCCAAGACATCGAGGTAGAACCAAAGCCATAGAAACAAGATTTTGATCCGATTCCAAGTACATAATAGGTCACCATTCAATTTCATCATTCTCCAGCAGTAGAGAAAGCTTCAAGCTAGGGAGAGGAAATTACTCCTCTTGATGGTGTTCTAGTCATGGACACGTACTATCTAAATTATGATGAGATTCGTAAAAATATTATACAAGAGAGGAAGAAACATTTTCTTGATGACCTCACATCTTCTTCATTCATCAAAGGAAGGGTGATTGTGACAGGCACTAGAATAAATTTAAATTCCATTGCCACAACCAA
The DNA here is from genome assembly GCA_000404065.3 of Pinus taeda. NCBI lineage: Eukaryota > Viridiplantae > Streptophyta > Pinopsida > Pinales > Pinaceae > Pinus > Pinus taeda. Next base: position 5,319 of record APFE031694476.1, read on the forward strand.
CTTGGCCTTTGCCATAGCTACAAAGTCAAACACGAAGTATCTTATGGCTGAGAAGAAATAATTGGAAAATAACTTGTAGAATTCCAAGCAATAGGTTGAAGAACTATGAGCAAAGGTTTAGAACACAGCTTCGCACAAGTTTATCTTGAAAAACTTAAGGTAGCCATATTTGGTGAAGCATTGACATTGGGAGAAACTATGTGGAGCTTGTATGAAGAGCTTATCACTATGTATAATGCAGTTGTCCACTTGCACAACATGCAGTATAAGTGTGATGATAATTCCAAAGCTCTTAAGTTTGTCCATACATCCATTGTTGTCATCCATGAATGGTTAATGCAATACAAAGGGGCACCATCCTAATTGGTGAAGAAAACAAGGCAATAGACAAAGTTGGAGAAAATGCAAGTGTGGATGATCATTGGGAGAAACAAACAAATTTCCTCATTCTTTGTCAATATTAAGGCCTCATATGCACGATTGTGAAACAACATGGATTTCTTGTCGAAATCGCACAAGATCCTATCAGTTAGCTCACTCACTAAAACCAAACACGAGAATCAGGTTAGGAAAGAGGATGAAGAATACTTGGACCAGTTTAGAAAAATCACCACTAAGGGAGATCTCAAAGTAAACAGGAAAAATATGTAGAAGTACATTGTTGGCCCTGTCCAAATCAATACTATAATGCTCTTTCTAAAGAAGGAAATCCAGGTTGGTTTCAAATCAGTGTACTTGAATTCCATGGAGGCTAGAGTATTCTACCAGCCTCATCCCATCACAAAGTTTGGAGAAATCATCATGCAATAAAAAGCTTGGAAGCAACATGTGACCAAGAATTTATAAGTCGAAGTTGTTCATGAGATGGAGTTTCCCCAAAGTCAAGATTGAATTTTGTCTTATTAGGCTATCTAGTTGGCTCTACCCATTTTTTTTCTCATATGGGTACGAGTAAATTGTAATATTCTTTTGCAATTAATTTGTAAGTGAAATTCAAAGTGTCAAATGTGGAATGTGAAGAGTCATAATGTAAAAAAGTTGAAGATTCATTTTCTAAAGAAGATGAAGAGTCATTAGGGGATTCCAAAAGTCAAAAGGGGAAGTGAATAGTCATCCCTTTTGTTATAAGTATTTTCTCATAACTCATGTATAGGGCTTTTGGGAGCTAATAATTTTGCTAGGCTTTTAGCTTAGAATCAGGAGCTTGGGAGTTTGTTGAAAGCCTTGGATTCTCTGTAGCATACAGGGAGTATCCTTCTTCAGAGGAGAAGGTGTAGACTTCATGTTCCACTATTGGTGCTAGTGGTTCGTCAATAGTATATGTATGATTTGAATTGTCACTTTAATAAAAGATCATGGCCGACATGTTTTCATACATATGTTATGAATATAATAGGAATATTCTCGTTATGTTTACAATATATGTTATTACACTTACACTAATTCTTATGAACTATTTCGTTTGAATTAGTATGAATCTTATAGAATGTGTGTTGTTGTTTATTTATGTCATGGTTAACGTGTGAACTATTTTGCAGGCTAACTCATGGTGTCTTTATGCTCATGTGTTCCTTTCAAGTTATGTACTATTACAAGATTCTAAGGGGCTCACTAATTTTACCCTCGTGTGTTATAACCTTTCATACATTACACTTGACCTTTTGCAAAGTCATACACTTGCTTCCCAAAGTCACAAATACACCACTCTATGTTTTATTGCAGCCAAGGAACATCATTAAAACCCAGTTGTTCGGCAACAAGTCATGTTCTGGATGGGCCTCCTACACCAAATGGTGTGAGGTCTAATTGTCACTTCATATTGAAGAGAACCCCTGAATGTTGGCGGGTCCAACATAGTCAAAATTTCTGGTGGTAAAAGGAGGGCCACATGACAAGATGAGCCCATGAAATCTGTTTGAAATTTTCGTATCTTTAACGGCTTCTTTGGATATATTAACCCCAACATGTTTTTCTAGAAGTGAAAATCTGAAAGTTCCTGTAAGAATAATTGATGACTTGTTGAATTTGAAGTTTGATAGCATGGGTGGAACAACCATTCTCGAGCACACCACTCTCTATCTTGAATTTTGCACTAAGCACAATATTCACTGTGAGAATGTTACTTGTAGGTTGTTCATTCTCACATTTGAAGTGTGCATGAAGGAATGGTGGTACACAGTTCCAACTGCTTCCATACACTCTTTAGAACATGTTGTCAAAGATCTCTACCTTGCCTTTGATAGGTATGATTACAAATCTATTTTCAACAAAATCATGCATTTAAGAAAAGCACCTGATGAATCTCTCAATGATTTTCACAATCGTTTTATTCATTGATATTTTGTTATTTCTAAAGATGGTATTGATTGGATTTTATTGAAAGATAAGTTTGAATTTATTTTTCATATTTCACTGAATCCAAAAGATTATCAATCTTTGCAAAGTCTCCCAACATTGATTGGTTATGGAGCTTCCAAATCTATGATGAAGGACATTGTTGTTCCAAGTAACTCTTTGTCTTCTCCTCATCAACAACTCCATTTACACAGGCTGAGGCTAAAGAAATTGAGAGCCCATCTGTTGATGTTCCTCCATCTTATGCAAACCCACATATTCAGAATTTAAATGCAAGTTTGGACTCTGAGTCTGATTTTTCTGATGATGTTCTTTCTCCTCGCCCTCCATCCGTTGGTTCTTTTGGTCCTCCCGATTGTGAGTTGTTGTATTCACCTATTTCAATCGTTTCTCCTGATGTCTGTCAGGATCAAACTCAAGATGGGATTAGCTTTGACCATCTAACTTGAGATATCATTTACGAAGAGTATGTGTCGATTTTATTTCTAAACAAAAATCTGTGTTGCAAGTTAACATTACTCCTTGTTCACCTCTCCTTCATTATCCTGACAGGTTCAACAATTTTTTCACACCTGTTGAGTCTTTTGAAGAATCAACTTTTGACAATATTAATTCTAATCACACTCATAATTTGGGGGGTGTTAGCCTTACATCTCACTGTAGAGAGGAATAATTTTATTTTTCAGATCTTTCCAATCAATCATCTAATCATTCTCAAGAAATAGAGGGGGAATTTCTTGTTTTCAATATTCCCCTATCTACGATTCATGAGATCAAGAGGATGCCACTGTTTTCAATGTTTAAATTTCTTATCATGGCTTTTTTGATCTATTCATTGATTGATTTTATCACAACTCTAATTTTCCCATTGTCGATCTTTCCAAGCTATTAATTTTTTATGATCTACCTTCTGATGCCATGGAACTTCTGTAAGCTCTCGAGGTGCTTCAGCCTGAGCTGGTGGTTAGGTCAGGTTTCGTAGTCTTGAGGCTAATTCAATTTTTTATCAGAGTAGACATGTATCTTCCAAGGATCCTCATCATTCGATCGCGCAAATTGAAAATTCGTCTGTATCTCAATTATCACATCCTCCATCTGTTTTGCATGATGCCATCTCTTAATCATTGGAGGAAATATACTTGGCAAGATATATTGTGAAATGTAAGGTTTTCTCTTTCTTTATGTTTTCCAAGTTTAGAATATCAAAATATTTCTCTTGCATATCTTGTTGTTGCAATGTGCACAAGCACCATCATGCATCTGCAGAGTGTTTCATTCCCTCGCCTATATAGGTCATCCTATGTGTCGGTGGTTACATTGGAAGTTTCATTTTATGTAAGCCTGGCTTATTCTCAGTTAGTTTAGTAGTAGGAGTAGTTTTTCTTTTTCTTTCTTTTGATTTACTTTCCTCCCTTCTCTTTTCTTTCCTTTCTATTGTAGGATAGCTTCCACATGAGATTATGTTTGGTTTTCGAAGCAAGCATGGTAAAGTTCAGGACTAAATTGTGCTACTGTCAGTGCTTGTTTATTTTCTTATTCCCTCTCTTTGCATGTATCTTTCACATTTATTCGATGATACCCTGATGGAAAATACGTTCTTTTTAGAGAAAACCGTAGTGGAATCACAATTCTTAATCTATAACTAGCACCACCTACTCTAATAAGTTTTACAATTGTTTGGTTATGTCTTGTCATCTAAGTCGAGTAGAGTAGGTAGGGGAGGAAACTTTAACAAATGAACTATATTTTGGAGGTGTTTAAATATTCTTCTCTGAAGGGAAAAACTCTAATGCTATCAATAAGATGGGATCCCTCTTTCTCCTCATAAAATCAATAAGTTCCTATGCATAATTCTTTGAACAAAAAAAAAATAAAAAATGAAAAAAATAGAAAAACATATAATAAAAGGAAAAATAATAGAAACGCTTTTTGCATAGAGAGGTGAAGAAAGAAACTCCACCAGGGTATTGTTCAGGCTCGCTAGCAATGGAGCAATTTTTGTGTCCCTGAATTGACTCCATCGGGGTACTATCCACGCTTGCTAGTAGCAGAGCAACACCAAAGATCATAACCAAGACTCTTACAATCTTGCTTCACTTGTGTATCTATACACTCCCTGACTCCAATCAAAACAATTGAGTTCGACTTTCCTTTGAAGTGTTTCACAGATGAAGAGAATGGTAGGGACTATATATTTTACATAAGCTAAGTAAAGAAGCTATGATTATCAATGAACCAAACAATACTTCTTGAAGTGTTAGACCTATTTTACATGAGATAAGATCCATATAGAGAGTTGGATTTCTACTAGTGTGTTGCCAAGTGTTGTAGATGCTACAAATACCCTCCAAAAATTTTCCCATGCTTTGATTTTTGAACCTCCCTTCTGTCCATGGGAACTTATATTTTATTGTCATCAAGTATTCATGATGTGATCAAGAATTTTCTTTTCATGCTTTACTTATCATGTATTGATCCCAATTTCAACTTTTTCACTCACAAGCAAGCTTCTAACTTGACCTTTCAACATTGTTAGGCTTGCCTCCAGAAACTATGCAATCTTGGAAGACAGGTCAGCCTTGATGACTAGAATTTTGCAATCCAGATAGGCAGTTCTACATTGAGCTCAAAAACTACGCAATTCTAGATGGAAACCCATCCATGACCGTAGACACTATGAAAAGCATATCTTTAGCTCAAAAATTGTGCAATGCATTGAGTCAAGAAGTTTCCCACTGGTTGGGAACTGCACAATCTTCCTTGGGAGTCTCAACGACTAGTTTTCCTGAAAAAAATAAACAAAAAGAAAAAATAAAAAGGCATCCCTAGAAAACAGGGTGTGGATAATTAGTTTCCTGAAGGATGACACAACCTATTATTTTTGGAATTCCACCAAGTGTCACTTTTTCCTTGATTTTAGGCATGCGCGTCATAAACCCTAAGCAGTATAAATATATATAATAGATGTCCCTAAAACTCATTTTGATCTTCAATCTTAGATCTCTAGCCTTCCAAGGAGATCAAGGAGCCTTCGATGGAGTTTGCGATGCTTTTCTAGATGAGTTTGCTTTTGTCATCTTTTGTCTCTTTTTCTGTCACTCTTTGTTGTTTCGATTCCATGAGTACTATTTTTCTTCTTTATTTTCATGGTTGCTGGTTTTTTAACTTATATTAGCTTGTAAAAGTGTTGGTTAGTTCTGTCATTCGCCTTTTACAAGTGTCACATCAGTTTTCTTGTTTTTTTGCATTAATGGTCGTTGTTTCAGCAAATATTCCCATATTTTTATTTTTCCTTTTGTATGTTGATATTATGCACTTGATTTGCACTAATCCATCTATTCTTAGTCATATCTTCATTCTAAATTTCACCATCACTTATGTTTTCTAGTGTCCCACACTATTTCCAGACTGGTCTACCTTTCTCTTGGCCTGCAGTTACCTTATCTAGCTAGGCATTGCACAAGTCCAAGGCTCAAGCTTCAAGCTTGGCCTCTGAGGTGATGCAATGTGTAGTACCTAGTTTTCCCAACTATTCACTACGCATTTCCAGGGTTCAAGCATCTCCCTTGGCTACTGAGACTGTGCAATGTGCATTCTTCATCTCAGTCTGCCCAGGTTGAGACTACACATTGCATAGTCTCTAGCCTCAAGTTTCTCTCCTGGTTGTTGATACTACATGATGCGTAATTCAGGAAGCCAATCTCCTCCTTCGCCTCGAGAATCACACAATTTTCCTGGTCATTCTAGTGGTTGTTGTTCTGATCTTCCTTTATGATTCAATTGGATGAAGCTAATTTATCTTTTCCATGAGTGCACTTTCCTCCTATAGTTATTGCAATTGTTGAGTACTTCTCTTCATTAGTCCCTGAAATCATGGCACCAAAGAGATCTGATTCAAGGAAACCATAGAAAGAAGCATCTGGGAGGCAGTTGAGTGTAGGCCAATGAACTTGTCAATTTACTCAGATACTAAATTGTGAATAGAGAAAGAATCAGATATCACATGGCAGAAAGTGAATGAAGTATACTTAACAAGAAGCTTCAAATAACACCTTGAAGACCAGTAGGTGTATATCATTGTCTAAAGGTCAAGGTTGCATAAGCGTGCATAGGTAACTAGCTTTCCAGCTAGATGGTTTCTCATACAGATCTGAAGAATATCATTCTCAACAATGACAACATGTAAAGGCTTTCTTATTTTCTAGCAACGGATTATCATTTCATGTGTCATTTGTCAGATCCACAATCGCTCATGGATTCTTACTTCTATGTTGCCTCCAGCTACTTGAGCATAAAGGAAAATTTCAAAAACTAGATGAAAGAACCAACAAAGTTCCATCAGACATTGACCAACACATACAAGACAAAATCTCTCAGTAGGGCCTATCATCGCTTCATAGTCTATGATGCAGAATCTATGGTCAGTGGAGCATTGAGACTTTCGCACTAAACTAGGTTGTGAATAAAGGAAGACCATTCAATTGGCTAAACTTGTTGGTTAAACAGCTGAGGATCCATGTAGCTAATTCCCTGAGTCCTCCCAAGGGAAAGTAAGCTAGATTTTACATGTCTACCTATCTACTGGATGCAATCTATTCTCACAATGCATTCCCTCACATGAATTGGGCTTGGAAACCACAAGACCTTGCCATGCATATTTATTGCAAGCTGTTTTTAGAGTAAAGCCATAGAGGAGTAATGGAAAATATGATTGAACACTTCCTCATTATGTTATATAAGTTGATATTTGAGGAAGAACCATCTTGCATATCAGGTGGGGCAATGGAAGCAGTGTTAGAGATAGTAGATTGGTTTGCCTCACTAGATGGCACTTTCCTCAGAGTGTTCGTCAGATAAGGAGCTTGCTCAAGAGATTGAGGATTCGATCAATATCCAATACATGGAGGTGGAACCAGGGCCACAGAACCAAGATGTTGATCTAATGTTAAGTACACAATAGGTGAGCATTTAGTCTCCCCATCCTCCAGCAGCAGAGCAATATCCAACCGAGGAAGAGAAAATTATTGCTCTTGATTATGGTTTGGTCATGGACACATACAATCTACTTATGACAAGCTTTAGAAAAAAATTGTACAAGCAACAAATACTTTTTTTCCAGACGACCTCTCACTTCCTAAATTTATCAGAGAAAGGTTGATTGTGACAAAAACTAGAATAAATTTGAATGCCATTGATGCAGCTAACTTGGCCTTCGTCGAAGCTACAAAGTCAAACACAGAGTATCTGATGGTTGAGAACAAATAGTTGGCAAATAACTTTCAGGCTATTAGCCAAGAAGTTGAACAACTCTAAATAGAGGTTCAAAACATAGCTACCCCACAAGTTAATCTCGGAGAACTTAAGGCAACCATACATGGTGAACTATTGACATTGGGAGAAACTATGCAGAGCTTGTATGAAGAACTTGTCACCGTTCATAAGGCAGTTGTCCACTTACACAAAATGCATCAAAATTTTAAGATAATGCCAAAGTCCTTAAGGATGTCCATACAACCATCACTGTTGTGCATGAATGGTCAATGAAATACAAAGGGGCAGCGTCCGAATTGGTAAAGAAAACAAGGCAATAGGAAGAGTTCGAGAAAGCACAAGTGCAGATGATAATTCAAAGCAACAAACATGGACTTCTTGGTGAAATCAAACAAGATCCCATCAGTTGGCTCACTCACTGAAGCCAAACATAGGAATGAAGTCAAGAAGGAGGTTGAAGAATACTTGGACTAGTTTAGACAGATCGCCACCAAGGAATATCTCGAAGTAAACAGGCAGAATATGCAGAAGTACATTGGTGGCCCTGTCCAAATCAATACTATGCTGCTCCTACTAAAGAAAGAAATCTTGACTGGTTCCAAATCAATGTACCTAGATGCCACGGAGGCTAGAGTTTGCTATAAGCCTGATCCCATTGCATAGTTTGGGGAATTCATCGTGTGGTATAAAGCTTTGCACTAGCATGTGACCAAGAGTCCACAGGTTGAAGTTACTGAGTAGGAGTTTCCCCAAACTCAAGCTTGATTTTTTCCTTATTACGTTCTCTATTTGGCTCTACCCAATTTTGTCTCATATGGGTATGATTATATTGTAATATTCTTTTGTAATTAATTTGTAAGTGAAATTCCAAGTGTCGAAGGTGGAATGTGAAAAGTCATGATGTAATGAAGTTGAAGATTCATTTTGCAAGGAAGATTAAGTGTCATGAGGGAAGTCCAAGAGTCATAAGGGGATGCGAATAGTCACCCCTTTTTTTATAAATATGTCTTCATAACTCATATAAATGGATTTTGTGAGCCAAGATTTTGGCTAGGCTTTTAGCATAGAATCAGGAGCTTGCGAGTTTCTTGAGAGCCTTAGCTTCTCTGTAGCATAGAGAGAGTATCTTTCTTTGGAGGACAAGGTGTAGACTTCAAGTTCCACTATTGGGGCTAGTGGTTCGATGATGGTATATGTATGCTTGGAACTTTCACTTTAATAATAGCTCAGAGTCGACATGTTTTCATGCATATGTTTTGAATATAGTAGGACTATTCTTGTTATGTTTGCAATATATGTTATTTCAGTTACGCTAACGCTTATGAACTATTTTGTTTGCATTAGTATGAATCTTGTTGAATGTGCGATGTCGTTTATTTCCTTCCTGGTTAATGTGTGAACTACTTTGCAGGCTCACTCATGATGTCTTTATGATCCTTGGTTCCTTTCAAGTTGCGTACTATTACAGGCTTCTTAGGGGCTTAGTCATTTTCCCTCGTGTGTTAGAACCTTTCATACATTGCACTTTACTTTCCGCAGAATCACACACTTGCTTCCCAAATTCACGACTACACCACTCTTCATTATTGCAACCAAGACACATCATGAAAACCCACTGCTTCAATAATTGGGCCATATTCCAGATGGGGATCTTACACCAAATGGTGTGAGGTCTAATTAGGGCTTCATATCAGGGAGAGCCCCTTATTGTTGGTAGGTCCAACACTATCAACATTTCTAGCAGGGATGGTAAGATTAGGCTCTTTGGAAAAACATCTCGGGATCATGATTTGGGAAAGAGCCATCTTGAATAAGAGATTCAAAGCACACTGAACAAGCACAACCTGTCATCTCGACCTCCTCTTAGCGTCATTTGTTGGAACTAATCTAGAAGATCATCTATCCCACACTTGGTGTACTAGTTCTTGAGTGTAATTTTGTTTAGCGTAGTGTAATCTATACACATCCACCAAGTCACATCCTTATTTGGCACAATAATGATGGGTGACACACATGGTGATGTACTTAGTTCAATGAAAATCTATTACACTAACTTCTCCAACTCTCTATCATTGATTTTGTATTGAACGTAGAAAACGAGATGAGGATGGCTTCCCTGGCTTTTGTTTCATTTTGACGTGGTGGTAATCACCACAAACAATATCTGTTATTGACTTGACAACTCCTTTTGAGTTTGAAACAAAACACATAACACATAAGGGTACCCTGTATTTCATCATTTTATTTTCCTTCTGAGGGTACACTATATTTCCTCTTCATTGTCCAGTCCATCGAAGTGGACGAGCTTATTGAAATTCTAACATGGCAGCCACTCTGGTGTATGGCGCTATAATATGCATTTCGCTAATCTCTGCGCTCTTTCCAACGGCTCTTTCCAGGCCTAATTTTCTCCACGAAGTCACTGCTGACTCCAAAATTAAGAACACCTCCAATACCAATAAAATATCTGAAGCCTATTTGAAAGAAGCCGATAGAACACCCGCCATCGATATAAGTCTGCTAAATGATAAGCTTCCAAAGAATGGTTATACTCCCTCGGCTCCTTCATCCTGCCATAACATGGTGATAGACACGGCTGGTGCTGCACGTTATAGTTGCTGAGGCAGATTAAGCCGATAAATCAACCCACTCTTATTCGAAGTTCACATCCCCTGAACTGTGACATGGGATTGGAAAAATAGGTAATCGATTGACTCCAACGTCCATTCTCAAGATGTGATCAAAGATAGATGCAATTCAGAATTACTTTACACACCCACTATTGGCTCCATTACTTTAAATGTTTGATCTGTTTTCATTAATTCATAAATATGAACTGTACATGAAATTACTTTCCATAAGCTAAGTTGCACGTTAAATCTAAGAATTAATTTGCTTAGTTTTCTCTGTTGTTTATGAATGACCTCGCTATCCATTTAAAGGAATTTATGGGGTTGTTTTATGGGCCATTCTGCAGAGGAAATTCTTGTGAATAGCACGAGAAAGTTCATTAAGAAATATTTCGTGGTGAATTTTTCAAGAATTACTCGAAATCTCTCTATATTATTAAGACATAAAAATGTTGTAAATCTTCTGAGTAATTGATGAATTATTATATGTTGCCAGGTCCATCTTATCTTAACATCATACAACCAAGACCCGGAGCCACCCGAATTTCTGATGATGATGATGATTATTATGATGATTAACATCCACTGAGACCAAATTGGTCTATCAGACCTACAATTTTCTTAATTTTTACTTGTCTGGCTCCTCATCTTTCTTGGCGAGATTGGTGTTGTAGCTTTCTTTCTTTTCTCTACGGTCTTCCAACTTCCTTTGTCTTGCGTCTCCTTCATCTCTTCTGGTTCTTGGGACATTGGTGTCTTAGCTTCGCAATCTATAGTCGGAGAAGTCTGGTTTAGGAGATCTGCTTTGATGTTAAGTTTATTTTCTGCGGTATTCAAATCCTCATAACTGTTGATTTGTTGGGGCGGGCTTTCTCCTTGCTTGCTTTGAGAGTTGCTTCCTTCTTCCTTGATTTCTTGCGACTCAGAGTTTTCTCTAGAATATTCTTCTTTGATGACAGTGTAGTGTTCTTTTTGTGCTCCTTCCCACCATGTAGATCTGTGGTGGTTTTTTCTAGCAAAATTTTTCTCAGAGGCTTTTGGGCAATTTTCGGCTAGATGCCCCGTCTCAAAGCACGATCGACATCTGAAGAGGACACTTTCATAATCAAGCTTCTAGTTCCACACATAGTCTTTACTTGTTAGGTTTATTTTAGCTAGGAATCCGGCGCTGAAATCCATTTCCACACAGATGCGTGCATAGGTGGTTCTGGCATATTCTTCTGTTTCTGGGCACCTGCAGTAAAATTTCCCAATTGCAATTCCGATGGCTTTTAGCGAGGAGAGATTCCAGAGATGCAGGGGTAGACTTGGCAATCTCACCCAAACTGGTGCTGAGGTTATCACTGCTGTAGAGGGATCGAATGATGGGTTCCATGGCTTCATGAATAGCCCTGATTTTTCCCAAAACCAAGGGCCAGATTCTAGAATACATTGTCTGCTTTCAGGATTTTCAAAATCTACTATAAAGAAACCTCTAGCACAGGGGTAGATATTAATTTCATCAGAAATGATAGGCTTCCATACCTCCGAGATCCAATTGTGGAGTGCTATCAGCTGCAGCCAAAAACCATTGAACCGACAAATTAGGGCACTTTCGGAGAACTTCAAAGCTTCATCGAGTGAGTCCTAGACCACTTGGATAGCGGGAGTTGGGGCTTCACTCACGATATTGGTAGGAGATTGCCCTCTAGAGGCGGATGAGCCACCAATTATTTTTGCGAAGCTCGGGGCCATATTTTATGCAGATCTGCACCAGATCGTAAGCCAAACTGCAGATTTGAAGAGATACGAACATCCCACTCAGCCGCAGATACTGAAGAGATACGATCCGCAGCTCAAACCGCAGATCTGAAGAGATAAATACCCAAGTTTAAATGGTGTGCTCTTTATAAGATAAATCAAAAATACCGCAGATCTGAAGAGATCTAACACCGCCGCAAAGCTGAGATATCGCAAGGAGCTGCGCAGATCTGAAGAGATAAATCAAAAATACCCAAGCATTCAGAGATGCCTTGAGGAGATAAATACCCAAGTTCAAATGGTGTGCTCTTTATAAGATAAATCAAAAATACCGCAGATCTGAAGAGATCTAACACCGCCGCAGAGCTAATATATTCATAATCATAATATATTACACCAGAAACATATGAGCAATGCACGATTTATGAAAGACAAGAAATAATATGTAGATTTAACTACTTTTGGCCCAAATTAGCTGACCTATTTCATTGGATCTTCACGAACTAGACCACACAATGTGAAATACACCTATGTTCGAACGGTTTCATCATAGTGAACTTTGTATCAACAATAGACAGAGATATAGTAATACACGAAGGACCTTGGTTCTCGGGATCCATAGGACTCTTCATCACACCATGGTTCCCAGATTTTGATGCAAATACAATGGTTGTCTCCAAGATGTCAGTATGGGTGTGGCTACACAATCTCCCAATACATCTCTAGAATCATCAGGTACTAGCTGAAATTAGAAATACTATTGGGCGTTACATCAAAACAGATACCCAACATGTGGAGGAAAGAATTTATACTTTTGTACGAATATGTGTGGAAGTAGATCTCAGCAAAGGCCTGCGAGACCAAATTCAGTTGAAGCATAGACAGAGGAGCTGGACACAGGTTCTAGACTATGAAAATATTGCTTTGAGATGCCGAATTTGCCGACAAACAGGACACCTAGAAAGCATGTGTCTAGCTACCAAAAAAGACAACCACAGGAAGAAGAAAACATAAAAGAAAGTAAAGGGGTGGAAATTTCCTCCTCCTCCCCCGGATGATGAAGAGGAAGAAGAGATGGAATTTGTCGACCACAATGAGACCAATCACATGATAAAGAATCAGCAGTAGAAGACATAAATCTACAAGAACACATAGACACAACTTTGGTTAAGATACCAAATACTATGGATACGAGCAGAACAAACACACATCAGACACATGAGACACATTAGACTCTGATAAAGACAATCCACAACCTATGGCTGAAACAACACTATTACTTATAACTCCAACAGAGTCACAGGGGGGTTGGAGAAAGGTTGAGAAGAAAAAAGGGAGAAAAGTCTGACTTTTCCCCACCTGTACATTAATTTTTGTCTTCATGTTTATTTCCTGAAATTCGTTTCACCCTATGTGGTGATGAAGGATCTATGCATTATTTTTTGAGCACTTTTTTGAAATTTGTTTTTACAGAGATGGCAAGGCAAATGCAGCATATGCTGAAACACATCTACAACATGTAATTTTTCAATCATAATGAAAGATTACGATTATTCTAGTGGAAAAAAATCATAATCATAATATATTATTATACTAATAATAAAATAAAATAATAAATAATTATTAATTTAAATAGCTATTATATTAATTATTATTATATAAAAATATTATATTTTTATATTATTATAATATTATTATAACATATTATATAATTAATTTTAATATTACTAATATTATTATGATTATAAGTAATAATTATATTATAATATTATATATAATATATTATATTTTATAATAATATCAACCTAATTGTTATTATTATTTTATTATTTTATATAATAATAATATAAATAATAACAATATATAATTATTATTATTATTATTATTATAATGTATTATTATATTATTATAATAATATAATGATGATCTAAATTTATTATGAGTTATTATTATTACGAGCCTAGATCCATCTTAACACCGATCTATCAAGACAGATCAAATCTCTCGAGGTGCAAACTTATTTTTTGAGTGAAAAACTTGAGGACATGTTTGCACCTTGAGAGATTTGCTCTCAGAGCTTGATAGATCCAATGTTAAGATGGATCTAGGCTGGTTTCAATCGTGTGCGATCATACAAAATTTGTTGAACATCTAATTATTTTGATAATTTTAAATATGCTAAATATGTCTAAGATTAATTTGGTCAATTTAATTTAAAATTTTCTTAGTTACCTCAGTTTGTTGAGATGCAAGAGACTATTCTCCGTTACTCTCTAATATTAATAGTAGTTTTCTCCAAAGTCAATCATTGTGACTTATGGAGTGTTAAACCCCAAATAATTTTCAATGGTACTTATTTTCTATTAGCGCATTTGAATGCAAAGTAATTAACTATTTTAAATGATGGAAAATGAGAATAATAAGAATGTACCCAATTATAAATTTAAGTAATTAAACATTTTATTTAGGATGAAAATTCAAGTATTGTATTTGTGGTTGAATAATTTTTATGTGCTTACACTGAGAGGGAGTGTGTATGTTTTGGGGGTGAGAAGGGGAGACAAGCGAAGATAGAGATATAGATGGGGGGGGAGGTAAGAAAAGAGAGGCAAAGACAAGGAGGGAGGAAGAGATATGGATATGGAGAGAGAAATGTTAGAGAGAGAGAGGGAGGGGAAAGGGAGGGAGGGTGTGTATATTTAGGGGCTGAGATAGAAAGGTAGAGAAGGAGAGACAATGGGAGATAGAGATATAGATGGAGGAGGTAGAGATTTGCTTACACTAAAAACAATGCACACTATTAATATAATTACTTTGAAATTAATGTATATCATACATCTTGTTGCATCAATTCATAAATCAACATCTACACTAAAATCAGTGCATCTACTACAAACAATAAAAAGAGATAAGGAATCAACATCTAAACTGAAATCAATGCATCTAATGCAAGCAATCAAATAGGACCATAGATCAATATCTACACTAAAACCAATGCATCTAATGCAAGCAATCAAATATGAGTAGAAATCAACATCTACACTGAAATTAATGCATCTAGTGTAAGGTATTAAATATGATTAGAAATTAACATCTACACTGAAATCAATGCATCTAGTGCAAGTGATCAAATAGGATTAGAAATAAATATCTACACTAAAACCAATGCACCCTGTGCAAGCAATCAAATAGGAGTAGAAATCAACATCGACACTGAAATCAATGCATCTAGTGGAAGGTATTAAATAGACTTATAAATTGACATCTACACTAAAACCAATGCATATAGTGCATGTGATCAAATAGGATTAAAAATTAACAACTACATTGAAATCAATACATCTATTTTAGTGAAAATCTAAAATATTCATGACTTTCTAGATCTAACTTCTATGTCTATATTTGCCTCTGTGAGACTCTTTCTTCTTCCCTCTCTCTCCACCTTCCATTCTATGTCTATATCCCTCCTCCTCTCCTTCTCTCTCTTCCCCTCCCTCTCTCCCCCATCTCACTCTATCTGCCACTCCCTAACTTCCTCTTCTTTCCTCTCTCCCACTACCATCTATATTTATACCTCTCTCCATCTCTCCATATTTGTCTCTATATCTCAGCCCCCTAAACATATGCCACACACACTCTCTCTCTCTCCCCATATCTATCTATATATCTATCTATCTCTCCCTCTTCCTTTCCCTTTCTATCCCTTCCCCTTCTCTCTCTCTCTGTCTCTCTCTGACTCTCCATCTCTCCCTTGCCACTCCCTCTCCGCCTTTCTCTCTCTATGTATTTCTTTCCCTTCCAACTCCCTCTGTCTCCTCTCTCTCAATTCCTCTCTCTTTTTCCTTCGTCTATCTCCCCTTCTCTCTCACCTCCCTTTGTCTCTGCCCCCATCATACACAAACTCTCTCTCCATGTTGTGGAGGTAAATCCCCTCTACGGACAGAGGCGATCCCTACTAGCCCAAATGGGGTCTAGCAAGAATCAAACAATGCTAACACGCAGGTTCCTAATTGCAAATTAAAGACCAATAATGAGGGCCTACCTGGATTCCAACGCTAGTACTTGTAGAAGAGTCATCGCTCCCATTCCTTTGCTGTGGCCGGTCACAATCCCCACAATCCTCATGAATGAACACGTGCACATGCAAAGAACAACACAAATACAAGCATAAAATCCAATAGATGCAACTATATATCAGTCAAAAAGGATATAACTCAATCATCATTACAAGAGACACTAAGAGTGGAACCATAATGATAGTCATCTATTATTATTGATAAACAAAGAAGAATACAACCATAGTTCTGACGTCCAATCCTCCTTTGGCTGGGTGATCAGTGGCACATGCCTTGCAAAGCTTGTTGGGAATGGGGAACAAGCATCTCTCTCCTTGGTTACTTGGACAAGAATCTCCTCACTTTAGATTTAGCCTCATGGGAATGAAGAAGGCTTCTTGTAGCATGAAATTAGCAATTCTCAGACTTTGGGACTTAGAATTTGGAACTTAGAGACTAGAACTAGCTTGTCAAAGGCAAAAGGACAAGCGTTTATAGATAGAGGGGAAGGAGTTAGGGTCATCCACGAGATTCATGGGATTGGCTTTATCACTAAGAAGCTTCCATGAGAGGTGGAGAACTACTTCCCTTCTATGGAGATTCGAAGCCAAACTGAACCAACTCAAGATGGAATCAGTTCATGAATGGGTTAGGAAGAAC
>APFE031694480.1:4721-25804 GCA_000404065.3 Pinus taeda
AAAAAATTATACATGTTTCTTACACAAAATTTATTGGATGCATGTATCAACACAATAATATTCTATAAGACTTAGAAAATATTTATATATGAAAATAATACTTATTATTTTATTTTTAAAAATTAATTACATATTATATCTTTACACATATTTAAATAAATATTAAAAGTATTATCATTATAATTGAAAGGTTCTGTGATTATAACTCATATGCATAATTATATCAAATTTGATTATAAATTTCAAGATGTTATATTTCATTATTATGTAGAAATAATTATCAATTTTTTTGTTATGTATGGTTTAATATACATAATTTTAAATTATTTGTATATTAAGTAATTAATTAAATCTATTTTAAATATTATTATTAATTTAAATATATAATTTTATTTATTTTCATTATTATCTTCATCTTTATCTTCATCATTGTCATCGTCATTGTTATCACCATATTCATCTTTGTTGACATTATCATTAATGTCATCATCATCGTCATCTTCATTAATGTCTTCATCATTATTTTCATTATTGTCATCATCATTGTTGTCATAGTCATTCTTGTTATCATTATCATCATCATCATCATCATAATCATTGTCATCATCGTCATAGTTGTCATTGTCATCATAATCATCATAATCATTGTCATCAATGCCATAGTTGTTGTAATCATCAACATCATAATCATTGTCATCATCATTGTCATTTTTTTCATCATTATACTCGTCATCATCCTCATCTTCATCATCATCATCATCACCATCATTATCATTGTCGTCGTCAGCATCATCATCATAATTATCATTGTCGTCATCAACATCATCATCATCATCATTATCACCATCATTTTCATCATCATCGTCGTCGTTATCAATATCATCATCATTATCATTGTCATCTTCATCATCATTATCATTGTCATCTTCACCATCATCATCATCATTTTCAATATCATCATCACCACCACCACCACCATCATCATCGTCAATATCATTGTTGTCATCATCATCATCGTTGTCATTGTCATCATTGTCGTTGTCTTCGCCATTGTCATTGCCATTGTTGCCATCATCATCGCCACCATCATAATCATATTTATTGCTAGTATCATCATCATCATCCATCTACATCATAGTCATCATTGGCGTCATAATCGTTGTTATCATCATCATTTTCATTAGCAATATCATTATCATTGTAATGCTCATTTTCATCCTCATTATCATTTTTGTCATAATCACCATCATCCCAAACATCATCATCATCGTCATAATCATTATCATTATCATCGTCATCATCATCGTCATTATTTTCCTAATCACCATGATCACACCACCATCATCATCAACATCATCATCATCATTATCATCATCATCCTCATTATCGTTGTCATCATCAATGTCATCATTTTCATCATTGTCATCATCATCATCGACATATTGTCATCATTGTTTTCATCATTGCCATCATCATCATTATTGCATTATCATTGTCAACATCATTGTCATAATCATCGTCATCATCATCATCATTGTCATCGTTATCATCATCACCATTATTGTCATCACCATCTTCATCGTCATCATCATTGGTGTTCTCATACTCATCATCATCGTCGTCATCATCATCATCATCATCATCATTGTCTTATCGTCGTCGCCGTCATCATTATCATATTTAATTATTATTTTTAAATATACTTTTATGTGGATCCCCAATTTTAAAAATACATTACTTTCTCAAATATACACTTAATTTTAATAATTCAATATGTAAAGTTAAACAATGCATAATGTTATAAATTATTTTTAACTACTTTATGAGCTCAAAAAAATGCTTGTTTTTCTAGGACCTACACTCCCATATACTATATCAACCTTCCTAATTTTATATTAAAAAATTACTAATCAAGTGAAAAGAATAAGTATATGCTTACTGCTTTCCTTTTCCATTCCTCTTTCTCGCATGCACACATACACCATTGTTGAGGAAAAATAATGCTAAGTGACTTTAAGATGCACACTAGAGGTGTAGCACCTCTTTTAATCTCTAAATTTTGTAATATTCTATTAAGATTGATAATACCAAGATGTCTAGCATGGATATCTTGTCAAATTTCATTTGATGCAAATATTTATATTTATTTTATATTTTTATAAAACTTAAGAAGAGGGAAACCAACATAGATCTCAATGCCTAAAGGGAAGTTGTAAAGGAATTTGGGAAGTTTCCCACATATATTTGGATGTCTAAAGAGAAATTGTAAGGGGATTTGGGAAGTTTCCCATCTTATCTTAGTTTAATGTTCTTGAACCACCCAACTTCTAACAATTATGAGAAGGAATGGGAGTGGAGTTGCATTGCTCCAAAGGTATGGCTACATACCTATTTTGGAGATTTCAGATTGGCCATGTACCACAAGGACCTATATTCTCATGTGAGGTAGAGTGAGTGGGGTTGGAAGAGTGAATGGTAGTGTGAATAGAGTTTGTTTGCAATAGAGAGTAGTGAGGAACTCTAATGTTCATGAGAGAACCAAAGAGTGTGTGTCAGTGAGCTAGAGAATCCCATAAGAAGATAAATGAACCACATGTGGGGTTGAGAGTGTAACTCTAAAAGGGGGTGACAAAGAAACCATTATGTCATATCAAATGTGTGTGGTGTGTGTAATATTACTTAAATTGGTTAAGGAAATCAATGAGGAAGCCTTCAACCTTAGTCAAAAGGCTAGGAGGAATCTCTGAATAGATTGTCTTAATTAAGCATGCAATGCACTGAGAAAAGTGGAAGGACCAAGAAAATACTAGATTAGTGAAGAGGTCCGTTTTGCACTATATTGGCCCATGTTGGCCATACTTTGATGTGAAAATGGGCCCAAACTCAATAATTGAAAGACATAATCTCAATTTCCTATATGTGAATGAGAGTGTCCTTCATGTCCTCTACCCTAAATTGGAATTGTTGAACCCAAGCTTCCCCTTAAAGAATTAGATCTGGCTCAAGGGTGGATAGATTCAACAAACATGTAGTGTCTTTGTGCCTATATTTGGGTGGAGATGGCTATCCTTTCTTCAGTTTCCATTCATCTTCTTAAATCAAATAAGTGTGTAAATCTATTTATCAATTAAATTATACTATTTTTCAAATTTTCATGGTTATTGTTATGCTATCTATTGAGTATGTTATAATGATAAGCTAAAAGTTACGGTGAAGGGTGTACTCAATAGATGTTGTAAATTCATTTATTAATGAATGTTATATGAAAAAGTAATCCTTAGAATATGTTATTTTCAATTAATATGTGATGTATGGTTTTGTGAATCAAAGTGTTAAGTTGATTGGAGCCTAAGGCTCATCATGTTTCTATTAGTATGACTAACCATTGGTATGTCAGAAATGGTATTAAATAGTTGTGTTGTATCCTTAGATGGAAGTGAGAAAACCGATAGGTATCTTTGATTGGAGACCTTGAAAACGGGGTTTAAGGCTATGTTTGTGAAATTTTGAGGGAAAGGTTGTAGATATGTTGTTAAGGATTTTTGCAATCGTGTTTCCTCAAGTGATGAGTAAGAGTGTTGGATTTATTATTTCTAAGTTTTTAAATGTGTTTTGATTTATGTTCATGTGTATCTATTTATCTAAAAGTTCACATAAATAACATTTTTTTAAAGAGAGTTTTATATCCATGTATCTATGCACTCAGACAGTTTCCAAGACAAAATATATCAATATATTTATCTAAAAGTTAAGAGAAATAAAAAAAATTCCAAGAAAATCTCATATTCATGTATCCAAAACTGATATGCAAAACAAAAACAAAATAGTACACACACAAACACTCACTTTTTCAGAAGGCTTAACCCTAGTTTAAAAACAATACAAACAAAAATTGTTGGGTGTGGAGCTTAATTATCTTCCTGATTCAGAGGTCTTGTTTCAGTCGTGTTTGGATCACAGTCCTTGAAAGGAGGGTGTAGGGGGGACTTTATCCTCCTTTAGTCCTACTAAGGGGGTCCAGGGGGGGCAACAAGGATTCTTTGGAGACCCCCCCTGGTAGGGGCTCAGGGGCAGTTCCCTCAAAAGAAAAATTCAGGGAAAAAATTCCTTGTAAAATATTGTAATTTTGTAGTCAATCTAGGTTGTTCATTAGGGATAAATATGATGGTTGAAATTATGTTAATTTAGGGATTTTTTCCCTAGAAAGAAACCCTTGTTTTATATGAGGCAATTTTATTGTGGTTGTGCATTATTATGTGTGAAAACATAGAGGATACTATGTGAGAGCAAAGAGGAAGTTATAGCGGATTTGTTGTAGGTTGTATCCCTTTAGTTTGTTGGATAATATAAAGGAAGTATTAGTTGTTTCTCCGTGGATGTATCCCGAATTGGGTGAACCATGTATATTTGTGTTCTTGTTTTATGCAATTTTCTGTGTTTGTTTTTCCACAATATTTTATGTGTTCCATTACCATGTTATTTAATTTATAACAAAAATCACATCAATAAATAACTCATTTTTCCTAGAAATGTTAGGTTCAATTACATATTTAAAAAATATAGTTGTTGAAAATTTACCCTTATAATGTATGTGCATTTGGATTTATTTATGCACGGACACCCAAAATTTCATGTCTTCCAAAAAAATATGGAAAACATTCATACCTCATTATGAATGTAGCTATGGAGAATACCTAAATCTAAATGCAAACTAGGTGGTGTAGGTATGAAAGTATTCTTTATAAATTGACAAAAAAAAATAAGTGTATAGTTTATTAGTGGGGAACTTCATAACGATTATTTGAAAATGGTAATGTATATTTAAGTATATTTCATGTTTTTCCATAAAAAAATGTCAAATTTAAAGATATTTGAATGGTTAAAGAGCTTTTCTAAATTTTAATAGATCATTGACTTAATGCAATGCATCAATGCCACACATAGGGACCCTACGTAAATTCCAAAGTAAAAAAATAATTCCTGGTGCATGACTTCCCACGAACACTTGGAATGGCAAAAAACCAGTTTGGAGGTGCGACAAGCGTGCCTATGTGATGAGCATCCCACATGGTGGAGGGGTGCCAAGGTCCATATAGGGGCAGCTTGCAAGAGATTTTGAGGGGTGCATGCCCTGGGTATGCCCGCACCATGCGGGACATTGGCCGTTGAGTTGGGCGAGACACAGCAGGCACATTACAAGGGAGGTCACCCACCCACACGACGTACTATAGTGGGGTGTGCATAAGAGAGAGAGAGAGAAAGAGAGAGAGAGAGAGTGCTTTCCCATGGCATAAAGGAGAGTATGTGGAAGAAGAGCACACACATACATCATACTTAGCATGGTGGCAATCCAACTCGGCGACCCATGCCCATGGGTGCGCCTACACCCAAGGTAGGGAAAACCTGACGGGCAAGACGTAGCAGGCAAGGTAGTGGGTACACGACAGGTGATTTGAGAGGAAACACAACATGAATCATTTGACACATCAGTGATGACGTAAGAAGAACACCAAATTAGAGGCGTGCCCTCCCAGTGAAAGGGCCCCCACCCTCCCATAAGCAAGTCAGCCCAGAGGCACGCTTGCCCATGAAGGGGCACCCACAAAAGTTGATGAGTCAACTCAAATTTTGAAAGGACGTCAGCCCATGGAAATAGAAGTTTTTGAACGCATATAAATGAAGAGGATATGAATTCAACCAAGACAAAAAGGAAGTTCTACCAAGTAAGAAGACATCAGAGAAGCAGGTCACACATGTAAGGTGCGAGCCTGCAATATCACAGAAACTTAGGAATATCGCACATCATAGAAGGATACAACAAGAAGTGAACATGGCAAGGTGAGGCTCACCCAGTGAGCATACACAATTGGGCAAAATTGTTGGTTATGTGTTGGGGAAAATATTTTGGGGTTTCTAGGTGGGTCAAGAGCGTAGGGGAGGACTGCACAACTTGTGGGTTAGGTGGATGAGTTTCTTGGTTTTGTCTAGGGAGTTTCCACTCTATTTTATTTGTAAATATTATTGTATATTATTTGAAGAATTTTAATTAAAGTAGGGGTGAACCACTTTGGGGAGTTTTCCACCTCCCATCGCAAAATTGTGTTTATTGTTTACGTTGTGATATCTCACTTCCATTGCATTGTTGAACAATTATATAATTGAATGAAATTTATTTCCGTTGCATATTTGAACATAAAGAACAATTGAATGAAAATTTGACTAAGTGTTGAAGTGTTAGGCATAGTTTGGGTGAAAGTAGTTTACCTCAAATCGAAATTGCATTGGTTTCACACAACGCCCACAGTGGTCGTAAGACATCATAGTGTGACGTCGTGAAAATTGGTATCAGAGCCTATTTTGCAAAAGTGGGCATTGATTGAAGTATGAAGTGTGAATGTTTATTAGGGGTAGAGGCAGCAAAGTCAGGTCCAAGATGAACGCAATGCGACAAAGTTGAAAATTGGTAGTTTATGGTTGTAACACAATCACAAATTCTACTCATGGTGAACACTGGTGAAGAACCTCCAGTGATAAGTGAGTCCAGCATGACCATAAAAGTGATTTTGTTAAACAAGGTGTTGGGTGAAGTGGATGAGATGAGAACCAATTTTGTGGAACTTGAGGGCAGACTCAAGGCAAATAATGTTTAATTATAAGAGAAGATCATTGAGTGGGAAACAAGTCACGAGGAACTTAAGGTGTGATATGAATACCTTGATTGGAGATATGATCAAACCGTGAATGAAGTGAAGGAACTTGAAGCTTCTAGAGATCAAGGAATGGAAGAGATCGCAAAGCTACACAAGATCCTTTCTGAAGCTCTCAATGAAGTTTGATTTTGAAGAAAGTGGTTGGGCAAGGTTCGATTGGAGAAGAAACCCACATCAAAATAAAGTAACCTAATTCGTATGATGGAGTAAGGAGCTATAAGACTCTTGGAAACTTTCTATGGGACATAGAGTAGTACCTTGAGAGGTTGGAGCTTGCCTTTGAGGAAGCAAAGGTGAAGGTAGTTACACAATTCCTAATGAAATATGCCAAGATGTGGTGGAGAATAAGGATGGATCAGATTTCCCATGGTGATGCTAAGGAAATTGAAACTTGGGGTGGAAATGAAGGAAGAATTGTTGGCTTACTTCATCCCACAAGATGAAACATGGGATGCTCATATGAAGATCAAGTATATCAAGCAAACTGGGAGTCTACAAGCTTATCAGCATGAATTTTCTAGTGTGATCTTGGAGTTACCTGACATGGTGGAGAAAGAAAAGGTCTTCAACTTCATTATTGGATTGAAACCTTGGGCTCGCAATGAGGTATAGCGAAAAATATCAAGACACTTGAGGAGGCACTTGTTGTTTTTAATAGATTGGTTGACCATCATGAAAAAAGAGTGGAAGACAAGAAGAAGAAGCGAGATAATCTAAAGGAGAATACTTCAAAGGAAGATCAAGCGAAGACAAGTGGAAAATCAAAAGGGAAGAAAACATTGAAGCGTTATTTGTGCAAGGGTGATCATGTGGCGAAGAACTTTCCTTTGAGACCAAGTGTTGCATCCATTATGCAGTTAGATGGGAAGAAGAAAGAAGAGAAAACAAAAGTTGGTGTGATGCATATTTTGGGTGTTGTAGTAGCAACAACGGTTGTTCTGAAACATGATCCTGAAAGGCACAAGTTGGAGCATGTTGAGATGAAAGTTAGGCAGGGTGTGTTGTTGATAATGGTGGACAATGGAGTGACCCACAACTTCATCAGATAAGAGGTGGCAAGGAAGATTGGACTGAAGTTCATTCCTACCCAAGCACGTCTAAAGAAGTGAACTCACCATCGAATCAAGTCATTGGGAATGCCGAAAATGTAGAACTTAGAATTGGTGAATGGAGAGGTAAAGTTGACTTCACGATTGTTCGTATGGATGATTATGAAGAAGTTTTGGGAATGGAATTCATGGAAAAATATGAAGCATTGATCATGCCACATTTGAGAAATATGTTCATATATGATGGAAGGGACGAAGAACCATTGAGTATTCCAACCATGGGAGCAACGAAGGGCGAGTAAATGATAACAGCGATGAGTGTGGAGAAGGATCAATGAAACAAGGAACTCTATGAGAGGTTGAATTGTATGAAGGAAAAACTCTTGAAACAAGCATAAGTTATAAGAACATTGTCAAATAATGTGTTTCACTTGACAGATCATCTAGAGGCAATGGAAGCTTGCAAGATGGAGTGTAAGGTTGTAAAATTGGAGAAATAATGAAGGGAAGACCATGAGGCATACATGCAAAAGTTAGAAAAGGAAGATGTGGAAACTTGGATAGAGATGTTGGAGCATGATGAAGATGGGAGTGGAGAGGTATTAACCTCATCCCCACCATCTTTTTAAACTTAGAGCGAAGATGGGCTCATTGTCATATTCTCAAGTCAATGAGACCCATTTGAAGTGATGAGCATAAATAGTGGCAAAGAAGATGGAGGATCGTACGAAAAAATAATGTGATGATAGTTGCAATGATGCCAGGATGCATGGTGTTGGCTTGAGAGGGCCTGACCCAGGTTCAGCATTAATTAGCCAAACAAATCCCTACACTACTGGCCCTTTCAGCATTAGCCCGCAGAGCGCAGACAAAAGTCTCACCCAAAGTAGTATGGGGGGATGCTGGAACCAATTTTCTACACCCTGAGATGGTTGTGATGTCATTTGATTTCCTCTATCCCTACCTTCGCGGATGTGGCTTCGCTCTAGGGCTTATAAGACAAACCCTCTATTCGAGCCTTCAATACCTTCACGAGAGTATACGATCGACCTTTGCACAGCCCTAACCTAGGGCTCAGGTACTTTCACGCTGCTATGGAAACGAGTCGTGCAAATTCCCCAGTTATCCTAAGTGATCTGCTTATCTCATCAAATACTTAAAGTTAATACCGCATAAGCAGATATTCGTAATTGCGTTCAATTATTCAATGGAATTGCATTCATTCGCACATCATATAAGCATAAATGAAATTCATACATAAAATATCCAAACACATCAATAGAACAAAGACATAGAAATTGCAGAATAACTCCTTTTATTAATATCCTCCAAGTGGACTCTGTCCACCCTACACACACAGCTACAGGGGTTTCCACACTCAATTGCTTACTTCTACCCTAGGCCTCTGTGCACTCAGCTGCAAAGCCTCTATCTACATTGAACCAAGACTTAGACTTCTTTCTCAGAGCTATCACTATATTACATGATCTCCATTCTATTGATTGATTTCTTAACTACTTAGAGCTTAGATCCTTCTATACAATCCCATGATTCGCAGACCCTGGGTAGGTCTCTTACATCCAACTTTACTTTACAAAACTAAGGGCGGACTACCCTTTTTTACACATAACACCTTTGTGCTCCGCGACTACAAAATGCGGAGTCTTTACAATTATATTACAAAAATTGACTTAACATGGCCTTTTAGCCCCAAAACTGCCCTTGGGGGATCCCTCTCCCAATAGGCTCCCAACACAAACATCGTGACTCACCCTCGAGTCACTCGGTAGGCGCGGAGACCTTTGCATGAAGCCTATCCAGCTCAACCCGGATAACCGCAACTTCGTTCGTGCACTGAGTTGCTGCCCGCTTCTCATCTTCAATTTTTTTCTTGGTTACTACCCCTACGTAGTTAGCGTGAAGCTGTTGTTGTGTTGCTTACAGAGTCTCAAGCTTGCCTTCAATGTTTCCAGTGACTATGTAAGCTTCCTCCATCTAGGTTTTTAGTCGTGCCTTCAACACTGCTTCCTTCTGCAGCGCTTCGTCCACCTATTCCTTCAACTGCTTGGCTTCCTGTAGCTTAGTTAACCTTTGTGTCAGCGTGACCAGTTCGTGATGTGCCCTTAACTTTGTCATAGCATTGTTGGGGTTCACGTGCTTCCATCTCTAGCCTCTAGATGTTTGGGTCCTCCTGCAAGTTGGTTAGGACCTCAAACGATTGTTCGAAAAACTGTGTGCAGTCTGCTACTGCACTCTTCACCGCCACGACTTCTTCTGCGATAGCAGCTGCCCGATGTTCCTTTACCTCTGGTGGTGTGAAAGGCTGGGCCCTCAACTAGAGCTCTATAATCTGTAGGTTCAGGTCCAACTGAGCCTTTTATCACCCAAAAATTCTCTAAAACTTGAATAGTTTACGTTTGTTCCTAAGTCATAATGTTAAATGGTGGTTAAGTCACTTTTATGGTTTTTAGAGTCTAAGTCATAGGGTTAGAGTCTCATTTCCATCATCAAATAAAGTTCAACAACCTTGTTTTACACTTTATGGGTCCCATATCACGTTTTCAAAGTCATGTGTTTAGCCATTTTGAAAAAAAAATGAAACTAGCTACGAATCCACATTTTTGTAGTGCAGACAGTGTAAAAAGCTAGTTTTGCGCTACGAAATCACTGAAGCAGCCTTTTTCAGCAAAAAAATTGTTTTAAGTAGTCAACTTCTAGAAGGTATCTTGAGCAACTGAAAGCATATTTTAGAAAACTGAAAGCGATTTTTATTCCTAGCATACTAAACTACAAAAACCTCTTTCAGTTTCTTCACATTCATTATTATCTGGGAGAAATGGATGACCCAACTTGCACTACGAAACTGTTGTAGGTGCAGTTTTTCAGAAATCAGAATTTCCCAGTTTACACCTGATATTCAAAGATAGTTTCTGGTCACAAGAAAAGGTATTTTGGAATTATGAAGGATTTTTTTCTTCATAAAATCTCCAGCTACAATAACCTATCTCACTTTCTTCATACGTGTTATCAGTTGGGAGATACTAAGGTTTCTTTGAAACCCTAATTTCAGAAAACGGATTTTTCCTGTTTTACATGTATTTTTCAAGGACAGATTCTAGACAGCGGGAGAAGTGTTTTAAAAAACCAAGAGAGGTTTTGTTCTAGACAACATGTAATACAAATACCTCCTTCAGTTTCATAAAATATTTCATGGATGAGAAGATAAAGGCTCTGTCCCACGTGCTAATTTTCAAAGATCCTAAACCTAAAAACAGGGAAACATGTTCCCTAATTTCTAGGGTTTATCATCAGTAGTAAGGTGACAACGTGGGAGGATTCATCAAATTCGACTTCATGAGGTTGCAGCTGTCAAATAATGCATTCAATTTTTATCTAAGGTGGTTTAGTCATAACAAGGATTTGTACTCCTAATTGTATTAAGACTCTAGGACTGTTAGTTAGCTGTCAAATGCATTTAAAGGTTTGTTTTATGGTTAGAATAGGTGTCACTCATAGAAAATTCGAATTATCTTGATGAGGGATGAGGGAATCCATGTTGTAAATGCTATATATAAAGCAAGAGGTCGAATTAGCAAAGAGTTGGAGACATTTTGGCTCAGTTGCAGCTCTATGTGCAGACTGTGTATATTTTTAACCTAATGTAGAGTTTCTACTTAGACAACTCAAGATTCATGAAGAGTTCTTGCATGTTCTTGTTTTGATGGCATCTTCCAATACCTACATTGCAGTGGTGTTTACTTATGATACTCAGAACTCATCAATGATGCTCTGACTTCCTTCATAGATAAATTAACTGTGTTTCACTGTTTTATATTTGCATTTCTGCACTTGAACTCTATAATGCCTTGACTTCCATGTTAGGTAGAATGTTTTGGCTTCACTACTCAGGATTCAAAGAGAGTTTTTAATGTCCTATTTTCTTATGGCTTTCCTCTTTCACTTACTTGCAATGGTATGAATACGTGTTACTTGGAATTCATCAATGATGCTCTAACTTCCTTCATGTATTTATAAACTATGTTTCCTTGCATTGTATCTTTGTTTTGTTGATGTATAAAGACTCTCTATGCCCTGACTTTCATGTTAAGATAATCTTGCTATGGTACTGAAACATACTTTGACTCCATAGCCCAATGGTAGCCAGCCTTCATCTTTCAACCTATAAACACATAAAATCACAAACCATAGAGTTAGCCATCTATCCATATATTTAATCAATATCATTAACCCTTTGAGAGAGCCCTCTTAGGCTGATGAGGCTAAGCCTTAGCTAAAATATTGGTTTGAAATAGTTACACTAAGATATTCTGATCAGCAAACTATCAGGGTCCTATTTTGGTGATAACAGAACCCACGCCATCTCTGTCTGAGTGTCGCGCACCCCTGTGTCCAATTTGTGGATGCAGACCTCGACTGGCTCCTCCTCCGAAATGGCCAACTCTAGTACCATTATGCATGCCTCCTCCATGACCTGTATTATCTTATTGCTCTGGATGGTCAACTCGACCTTAGCAGTGATGGCAGCATTTCTCTGAAGGGTCATTTGTTCATTGTTTATCTTTTGTTCGCTGATCATCTGGAGGGTGCAGTGTTCACAGGCCCTCAACTCTGCAATTACTCCATCCTGCAAGAGGTGGAGTGCTTCGTGCGAAAATGCTGCCAGGCTCAGTCCAACGCCCTTCAAGGCGCTGACAGTGGGCTTGTCAGCCTCATTTTCTATAGCCAGTGCTCCATCTAGAAGCACTATCGCATTGGAAACCCTCATGTGCAGCATATCAGCAGCCTCTAACGTGCCGATAGCTACGCTAGTGGACAACATACCAGCTTGTGATGTGTGGGTCTGCAACTCCTATAGCCTGATCTAGATGGCCCCTAGGATGATCTGCTCTGCTTTACAAATTGTTGTAGGGCCTCCACGGTGACATCTCTGACTGTGTCACTAATGTCATATAAGTCGCCCTTCATCAATATGATAGGGTCCAGCGAGGTCTTGGTCGCTTTGGATTTCTTTTTGGACCCTCCCTTCTCCATCTCTCTCGGGGGCTTAATGTGGGCAGACGTCTCCTGAGGGTCCCCTTCGTGCTACTCTATGTCCTCCTCCTCGGTCTCAGGTGAAGGTGACCGCGCGCCTTTGTTAGAGCCCCGCTCTACGCCACCTGTCTATTTTTCTGCCTTCTTTCCTGCCTATTCCGCTTCGGTCTTTTCAGCGGCCTCCTTTTTCCTCTTTTTAACCAATTGCGCCATCTTCAGCTTGGCCTCTTCCTTCTTCTTCTGTGTTGTAGACTTGCTTCCATCCACCACCAAGTCCGTGGTAGTGCGCCACTCTGCTAGCCATTTATCAAGCACCGCATCGATGGCATCATCTGTAGCTAGGTACGACAAATCGTACCACTTCTGCACAGGGTCCTTTCATGCCCTGATTGATATCTGATGGAAATTAGCTTTAAACTCGGCATAGCTCTACAGGCTAGCTTATACCGTGGGCAATAATCACGTCTTGCGATTGATAGCCATCCTGATATTCATTTCCATCAGGATCCAGAAGATCTTGTTGTCCCGAACTCGCTCCGCGTCCTTGGTCTGCCACAGCGAAGCATACTTCACTGCTTCAAGAAGCTTTGGCGTGACCGAGGGGAATTGGCTCTCCTCTAGTAGCTCCCACGCTACCAGCACGATCAATAGCAAGAGCCACGCGTAGTGGAAGGCCTTGCTTTGCTCTTTCATTTCGCGACAGTTCGCCAGGAACTCTCTGTGAAGGTAGTCCAACCAATTAAACTGGACTCCTTCCACACAATGTTGTCTGAGCGCGACGATAGGTGCCGGCACCTCATTGGCCCGGCACTTTCGCATCACTTTCCCTACAAGGATCTGTGTTGCCACCTTCACAACGGGGTCGCAGATGCTGGAGATAGCGTACCCACATGGCTTCTTCACCATCTTGAACTTCTCTTTCATTGCTTCTGCGAGTTCCTACTCACCACCATTACCGCCAAGGATCATAGCTAGATATGCACCTGTATATAGTAGGCACGTAATTCTATCGATCAACATATCAGTGATGGGTATCGGCTCCTCCAGCCACAAACACCCATCATGCACCAAGAACAACAGCGACTTGATGACCAACACTGTCACGGGGGTGCGGTTATAGTGCGGCACCCAGAGTAGGTCGAGTAATCCTACCTTCTCTACTCATCTGAGCCACTTCCCGGCTCCAATGCAGTCATCCCTGTATTCGTGTCTATAATGCAGTGCACTAGCTATTCAGTCACTAGGTGTGGGAACTTCTCGTGGTCCACCAAGTCCCGATATTCGAGATTTAATATCGGCACCCGTGCCAAACGCGTACTGTTAAAAGCAATTTCATCTGGTAGCAGAGGGGTTTGCAGGGGAGTCTTACTTTCATCAATGTCCTTTGGGACCTTGGACTTAGGCTTGCGCGGAGGGACATACTCCGTCAACTTTGTAATAGGGTCCACACCCTGGGCTTCAACCTCCTCTATTCCCACTCCCACATCCTCATCATCCATGGGGATGTCTTTGATACCCTCCTCTTCTACTTCTAGGTTTATAGCCTTGCCTTTCTCCTGGGCAATGAGTTTTGGTTGGTTTCGTCTTGGCGCGCGCGCACTGTATGGCAGGCTGCTTGCCCTTCTTGTCTTTCAAGGTCTCCTTGGTCGGGGTTGGCTTCGGTCTCGGCATTCTCGGGGATTTAGGGACCTCCAATAATACTTTAGCTACTTCCAGGGTAGCTACCTCGGCTTCTCACTCCATTTCCTGTTCCGACTCCTCTACTACTTGTTGTGTATTGGTAACTTCTGGGGGCGCTAACATGATCTTCTGCAAGAATTCTTGTGTGTCCGCTGACAAAGTCGCAAATACCCCAGAAACTATCAGAAGCTCGTATTGCTCACGATTCATAGGCGCTTGAGAGATCAACCGCTAAATACTCAAAATTCCAAGTGTTTTTCACTCAATAGCCACTTGTACTTTATAATGAATTTTGAATTCCAATTCGACCGTTCCCCCCAAAAAAGGTTCATTAATGCCGGATTGGTGACAAATTTTCAAGGATCTAAGCCATAATTTCGTCTTAAATTCCAGCCACCCACTCTATTTGGCCTCACTTCTACCATATTTTCATGAACAGTGACTTTAACGGTCACTTTCCGGCTAACCTGCGCGATTTCTCCCTGGGTAACGTAGCTCCCTCTGTGCTGCCACAGACTCAGTGATACATCCTTGCTTTGTGCCATCTTCCAATCACATATCTCCCCAAGCCGGGCAGTGTAGTTTATAGTCCTGCACCTCCTTTCAGCTACCTCGAGCGCTAATACTGTGATACTTTCATTTAGTCACATGGTCGAACCACCAATGTATGGCTTCAAGGAACTTCCATTCACCTTTCCTGGGAAGGGTTCTCCATTTAAGTTGACTAGTTGTACTGCTCCTCCATCAGTAATCTCCTTAATAACATAAGGCCCTAACGAGTGCATCTTGAATTTCCCTGGAAATTTATCAAACTTACTATCGTATAACAAAACCAGGTCATTTACCTTAAGTGAGCACAACTTAATGTGTCAATCATGCCATGCCTTTTTGTGCTGCTTTTGGACCTATTGGTGAAATCCTACTAAAAATATTTCTTTCTCCAATTCATCTAGCTATGCGAGCCTCTCCTCTAGGGCTCCACGATCCATCATACCTGTGAGTGCTGCTATGCGCAGACTAGGCACGATGTATTCCATAGGCATTATTACTTCCACACCATAGACAAGCCTAAAAGGGGTTTTTCCAATCAACTTCTTACATGTCGTTTGATAAGCCCATAGTACTGTAGGTATGCGTAGGTCCCAATCACTTTGATGAGCATTGCAAACCTTGGTGAGCACGTTTTCAAGCACTTTGTTGAATGCCTCCACTATCTTGTTAGCCTATGGGCGATAAGGTGTTCTCTTCGGGTGATATACCTGAAATTCCTCCGTTAATGCCTTGATCATCTCATTGAGGAAGTGCGTACCACGATCACTCATTAAGATCTTCGAACATCCAAATCATGCTAGTACATGCTCAAATAGGAACTTCGTAGCAGTCACGCCTGTGAAATCCTTCACTAGCTGCGCTTCTGCCCAACGATTCAAATACTCCGTCGCAATGATAATGTACCTTGATCCTATCTTCCCTTGTGGCTGAATGGGTCCTACAAAATCTATCGCCCACTTCTCGAAGGGTTGTAACATCATTTGTGGGTTCAAAGGCATTTCATCCCTTCACAATGGCTTGCCCATTCTTTGACATACATCACACACCTTGCAATAGGACTTTGAATCCTGATGAAGGGTTGGCCACTACAACCCTGCACGTAGAATATTCTGCGCAGTTTATCTCCCTGCATAATGTCCTCCTGCAGCACCCCCATGAGCATCTGCTAGGATGATGCTTCTTTCAAACTTAGGTACATACTATCACAATATCTCATCCGTCCCCATTTTGTACTGATGCCCAGCAATGACAAAGAAATCTGTCGCGCACACCACTAATTCCTTATTTTGTTGGACAGTGTATCCTTTCGGTGTAGTTCCTGTTGTTAGGAAGCATATTATATCCTCAAACGACACGCACTGCAAATAGCTGCATGTCAGACAATCATTCTTCCAAGTTAGTAGGTTCCTCCCCTGTTTTGATGTGCGATAGATGGTCTGGTCCCACGTTCAATCGTCTAGGCTTCACAACAACTTCAAAATCATACTCCTTGAACAATAAGAGCCATTTGCAGATTCTCCCCCCCAACCCAGGCTTATTGACCAGGTACTTCAGTGTGGAGTGATCCGTATACATCTTAAAATGGCCTCCTAGCAAGTAGTGCCTATACTTCTAGAGCACATACAGCATAGCTAGCCCTTGGCACTCGGTGGTGGAGTAATTCTTCTCTGCTTTGGATAATCTTCGGCTTGTGAAAATGATAGGATGGTCCAAGCCTTCTCCGCCAGCCTGTGTTAGTACCACTCCAAGCACTATACAAGATGCATTGACATGCACATGAAACTCTTTCTTCCAGTCCGGGAAGACTAGAATCGGAACGGTAACGATCTTTTCCTTCAATATATCCAAGCTCTTCTTGCAATCATCATTCCAGCATAATGTGACATCGTTAGATCTCAGACTTTTGTGATCCATATCGATAATTAGTGTGTCTTCCAAATTAATCACATGTTATAGAATGGGTTGACGTTTCAAACCAACTATTGTGACATCCTTCTTCAACAATTTCTCCATAGGAGCAGTGATCTAGGCATAACTTTTGATAAACTTTTTGTAATATCCCATATGTCCCATAATAACGCGTAGCTATTTCACACTCCTCGACGCTTCCAAGTTCAATATCACCACGATCTTCGTGGGATCTACCATCAGTCCTTGTCTGCAAACCACATACCCCAGCAGTTTTCCAAAAGGAACGCAAAACAGACACTTCTTGAGATTGAGCGCAATCTGGTGTCTTCGACAGGTATCCATCATTAGGTGCAAGCTTGCTACATGGCACTTAACCAACTCAAATATAGTCTAGTCATCAAAATATACCTCCAGGAACTTACGAATAAATTCCTTGAATGTTGCAACAACCACGTACGAGAAGATCATAGGCACATTCTTCAATCCAAACGGCATTACCATGTATTGAAAACAACCCCACTCAGTCGCAAAGGTTTCCTTGCTCCTATCCTCTGCCACGATTTTGATTTGGTGGTACCCAGAGAACCCATTAGTAAAGGAATATGCTTCCTATCCACCTACATTGTCCAACACTTCATCAGTGAATGGAGTCAAGAAAGGATCATGCACAAAGTGTCATTCAGTTTTCTGAGATCCACGCATATCCTTATCTCATCCTTCTATTTCTTCTCTTGCACCACCATTGGGCTTACCCAGTCAGATTCTCCCACAGGCTTGATGATACCTACCGTGAGCATCTTATCTAGTTCTAAGCAGACCTTCTCCTTATATTTCGGATTGAGACGATAAGGCCTTTGGTTAACTGGCTTCGCGTCAGGTTTCAATGTCATCTTCATCATTCCTAGGTCCCCGATTATCCCTTTTAGATCCATAAACTTGGTAGGGAATAAGTCTTGATATTCACGGAGCAATTCAGTGACTTTATCCATTGTTGCTTCGTCCCAGTAGTCTCCAATATTCATGAATTTGGGTTTCCGTACCAATGTTTACTTGTTTCATTTTCAACGGTGCAGTTATATCAGGGTTCTCAATCTACAGTCCTTGAACCTCACGGTGACCTTCTATTTTTGGAATGTTAATCTTCCATGGATCCTTGTCCTCTTCTTCAATAGTTACATTATAAAATTCTAGCGCGTGACTCGGCTGAGTAGCCCATTCAGGCTGAATTAGGTCTAAAGGATCCTGCGGTATCCTAAAGATCGTTGCTTTCACTTCTTGTAGTGCTTCATCAATACTGTCAAACCCGTCCTCAAAATTGAATGTCATCATGAATATTTCATGCGGGATATCCCATTTTCCTGTCCCATGGTGGAGCTTTGTTTTTGTATACCAATTCATGGCAACAACATCGAGGGTATGACAGAACAAGTGCACCCACTCAGGTTGGGGCTTTTCTCCATAATCTTGGGTCCATTTAGCCAGATGCGCCCAAAGATCATTCTTCCCATCATACTTGTCTATAAGTCGCATCTTAGGCTTTCCAAATCGTGTTCCCATCATCATCCTACACTCACGCCAATCATCAAAGCTTCCCTTGTGCATACCCCACCATCTTGCGGGCGTAGCGCGTAGTGCCCAAGCCAGTGCCTGGATGCGTTTCCTTTCTGGTACCTCCCTTTCAAATGCATCCAAAAATATATTTACCTCATTCAACCATCATAACTAGGCAGATTTCTCACCTCTGAGGACACACAGTGCAGCGATCAAGTCATAATGTTGCAATTCAGCGTAGTTACTTCATGTAACCAATTCTACCAGCGTTCCATTTCTTCATCAGATTTTGAAGTGCAGGAACTCTTACGATCCCATGTAATCCTTCCATCTGTGGTGGGATTCACCCAATCTTGGTCTCGAGATGTTATCTTATAGATACAGTCCAGATCGTCATCACTTTCATAATCCCGAACTAGTTCCATATAGCGTGACCCTTCAGCAAGATCAAGGGGTACTATTACGCGCATCAATTTCTTCTCAAAGATCATCTTTCGCTTCTTCATATTGATTACCCCATTCATATCAGTAGCCCGATCAATTCCCAGGAGCGTAGGATAGGGATTGCTCTCATCCACTATCTTTATTACTTAAAAATCAGCCTGCACGCTCACTCCCTCAATATCCACGGTTACCCCTGTTGTGGTCACCAATAACCCCCCTTCTTTTGTTTGGTATTAGCAACAACACCGAGCAAATGGGGGACCCTTAGTAAAAAATTCATCAAATTCCCCTTGAGTATTTTTGTTTTTCCTTAGAATCTTATCGCAACAAAGCAAAGGAAACACTTCTTTTTTAAGCGTATCAAACCACGAAGAAGCAATGCTAAACTCATCGCATCGCATTTACCATAAGCACTCTTAATAGGAGAGGCTTAAGAAATCCCCGACGGCCGATGCGCAACGTCGCATATCGCAGCAGTCGCATAAAGTAAGACGCAATGACTAATATCCACGATGTCCGATTTGCGATCTCTGATACACAATCTGCGATCTGCGATGATCCGATATTGTGATACCACAATGCTATAATACAAATCTGCGATTTGCGATCTGCGACGAGCGCAAAATATTGCTCAGCACAACATTCAAGGAAAGCTGTCCTTTAATCAGAATTAGGCGCGCGCCTGTAAAAAAGAAATTAATGATCGTACGAATGGCTACTTTTCGTTTTTCGAAGAGTCAGTTCACTTTGAATGTCATGATTATACACACGCAAGATTTGAAGCTTTCATATCAAACTTTATTTTTCATTTACTCTTTTCTTTTACGCAAACTATAAAACAGGAGATAAAATGGATTAACTTTTCTTTTGCAAGAAACATCTAAGGAAAAGAGGAAAGCGTCGATGCTTAGAGGCCACAGAAGAGACTTCTTTAGAAGCAAGAACCACATACGATAGGACTACAGATTCCAGAGCATCACTCAGCGGATGCTAACGACCGATAGGCCATCTGAAGCTCAGAATCAAAGGCGCACAAAAGCAGCATGACTACAAAGATACCTGAAGCTTACACGACAGAAAATCCTAGAATGAAGAACAAAGGCAGTTTCCAATCCAGAGAATTGCTAGGAAAGTAAAGTCTTCTGACTCATCAAGTCATTCATGAAGACAGAAAACCAAAATAGCAAAAGCAGATCCAGTTTGAGAAAAATTCGAGTTATTACCAAGTATACATTCAGTCAGCGGGAGATTCTCTAAAATATCTGATAGTTTATCAAAAAACGTGGTGCCAACCCTTGTTACTTCTATTTTTATAACACGCACAAAGGGAAAGGCAACCAACCGACTCTTCTCAGACGAATGTTGCACACTCACAGCACTAAGGAGTGAATACAGAAATAGTTCAAAGTTAGATTTAATTTTAGAAATAATTTGCTTTATCAGAGGGACGGTCATTTGAAAACCAGATCCCAAATTTATGTAATCAAGCTAATTAGTTAGCAGTATTTAAACCCTTCTCATGCATTTAGAGAAGGGTCCGGAGATTTGTCAAAAACTCGTCCTCAGAACATGCACTTTTGCGCCCTCAAAGGTGGTTTGATGAATGGATGGATCAAGGTTTATTAATGTTTGTCTGATATCTGCTACTGATGTTGCACTTCTGTACTCTTAGTAGACATTAGAACAAGGAGAGATAAATCATTGTTGCTTGAAGCTTATGAGTGGAACCAGTCATAAATGGTACTTTTATCTCTTGACTATTTCTGCTTATGTTCTTTAAGTGATTTATAGTTTCAGTTGTTTATATGTCATTATATGAATGTATGGGTTATCATTTGGCACTTTTGTACGATGGAGTCATATTGTTTGTATTTGACATATAAGTAACTTATTATGCGATATGCTGCTCATAACTGTTTTTCCTAACTTCTTATGCAAAATAGTTTATCTTTAATGATTTCTATTCTTATGATAGTTGAATGATCTTTATTACCAGTTATTATTCGAAATCTTTTTAGATCGCATAATAAAAGACATACACCCCGGGTTAGTGTATATTAGATGTGTTGTTTCTTATTAGACTACAATAGCATAGTGTTAGTTTAAAGAGTCTAAATTAGATTTGCTTTAAATT